>BMAO01008129.1:128213-209780 GCA_019973975.1 Trichonephila clavata
AAAGATAAGTACTTGATGAGCAATGGTATATCCAAAAAAAAAAAAAAATGGATTCATGAAAAATGGTTAAAAAAACTAAATCGTGAATTTCTTTGAAATAAATTTAAGTAATTAATGGGAAAAAAAGCCTTTTCTAGGAAACTTCTTCAATGTCAGCTAAAATACCGTAACGAGTTTGTTATTCATAAAAAATACTGCAAAGCTAAAAATCATCGTACACATCAGTGTTTTAATTAATTAAATTTTTAATAATAAAACAATGTTCAAAATTTGTTGCAAAATACATTTAAAACAATTCCATGATATACCATTATATATATTCAATTATTAATTTTATATATGATTTTACTCTAAAATCTAACAATTAATGATACACACATGCGTAGTATATTAATGTGTGTATCATATTACATTATTAGTGTCCGTATATATGTGTATATTGTTGTAACAAATAATATAAATAAAATTAATAATACATAATATTAAAAGATCAATGAAATAATTTGATTGCATTTAAATTATACGAACATTAATAACATTACTCAGAAAAAAATGAAATGTATGAACATTTAAATTTATGATCTGGATTAATTTGTGATTACGGCTTTTAAAATAGTTAAACGTGATTTAACTTTATCATTCATTCAACGAACATTATTTTTAAATCATTCTTATTATTTGTCTACAAATCAATAAATTATTTTCACATATATTTAAGCATTTAGATAAGATGCAAACAGAGCTGTTTTTTTCCTTCAAATAACAAAATCTCAAGCCTAAACTAGATTTCCATCGAAAAATTATTTAGTGAAATAAAACAGAATTAGAAAATGTGCTAGATAATTTCTTAAATTTCCGTTAAATTAATTTCCTACGATGTTATAATTCCAGCGTAATCTTTCTTAAAACATTAAACAGCGAAAAATAAACGCGAAATTCGTTTTTTTTTTTAAATTGACGTTTTAAACAATAAATTTGATTACTCGGGGTTCATTATGTACTTTTAATAGAAAGCTATAAATTTAAACACGTAGATTTCTATGCGGGATTTTTTAAATTAAAGCACTCGACAATTATAATTTAATCAAGCGTTGTAATTTTAAAATTGCAAAAATGGAAATTTTTTTTATGTCACTTTTTAAAAAATTTATTTTTATTTCTCTAACATTCTTTGTCCTAATTAGTAAATTTTTTCTCCAGGTTATTTTAAAGTAGATGCATTGCTTTAAACCAATTTTTTTAGTATGAGAAACTGATTAAAGGTATTTTTCAATAAACATCCTATTTTCCCTCTCTAGCAGTTTTACAAATCTTCACTGTCTTGGTCTACCCTATTCATATCATTTTGAAATAAAACATCACTAGGTTCCATTTAGTTTTTGATTATTGTTAACATAACTAAAATGTATATAATACAGACAATATTATGTTTTCCCATGAAAAAGCAAAATAAACAGAAGCGAAGATTATTTTTAAACTTTTTATTTACTAAGTGAAAATCTTAATTTATAAATAGATTCTAATGCCTATTATAATTATTCATTGCTGATTATATTTTTGTTTCTTTTTCAAGGCAGTAGTATATCTTACTTAACTAATGACAGATTAAATAAAGTACCATCGTGGAATTTACCATCTTTTATTTGTTACTTTTTTTAAGAAACAATTAGAAAATGAACAATTATTCTATTCCTATTTCCAAAACAAACTAGAGTTTGGAAGGAGTATATTGTTATATATATATATATATATAAAATCAAAATTTCTCTACAAGAGAGAGATGAATTAACATGATTAATACTTAAAAGAATAGCAATTGCTAGATAACCAGACAACAGAATTTAAAAGGATATATAAGATTCTACTCTCTCTAAATTTCATACATTTATGTCTGTTGGGTCCCTATGATAAAATAAACAAAATATTTTTTTGTGTAAATACTATTGAGGTAAAAGATTTATAGCAAGCTTATAAATAGTAGTCCTATAAGACATCCATTTCTAGAAAAAGTACAGGAAATATATCTTTCCTTGGAAGTCAAGCTTCATTAAATGTTCACATCTATGAATTTGTTCCCTTTTAAAAGTTTTAAAAGAGAGTTATTTTTTAATCAATTGTACCGCTCCATTTGTCGTGATAAGCTGATAAAAAGATATTTGAAAATAATTATTATTCGGCACTTTATACCTATAATACACACGTTTTATCCAAGATTTTATTTGAATGGTTATTTTAAGACAAAAAACATACCTGGGATGGAACGAGAAAGATTATTTTAAAGATGCTCAATCTTAATTTAAAAAAAAAAATAATAATCCTTTACTTTAAAGTCCATATACATTTGTATTTTAATGTTCTTCAGTATATTAACTTACATTACGCAATATTGTTAAAAAAATGCATGGAATCTAACCTATTGCTTAAATTTATAGAACTGCTTGAATTCAAGCGTCTATGGTCATTTTCTTTTAATTATGGAAATCGTTACAGGTAGTTGAAACAATAAATTTTTGAATAACTGTTTGCGTTGAAGAATATTCAAAAATAGTTACAAAATGCTAAGAAGCAATTTTGAATCTGGTTAGAGGAAAAAAATCTTATGTAAAATAGTTCACGTATTTCATGACTTCATAAATTCTTTTATCTGTAAGTGCAACAAAAAGAAAAATTTGAGAAATGTCCAAGACTCAGTTTTCTTGGTTTCTCAGGGGAAAGAATGATATATTGAGTGAAGGAAACTTAGCTCGACATATGCACTGTGGATAGAACACTTCATTTCTATCAACACTTCATTTTTAATCTCGTCATTTAAAAATTTTTTTAGACTAGGTTTTCCCATACTGTAGTTTCATTTATTTTACTTAACATTCTATGAAATGATGTGCGATAGAACTTTCATACTATGGAAATTGTAATATTGTTACTAAGGGGCTGCAGGTTTTCAGCGGAATGATAAAGGGTTAACTCTATTTGAATTAGCTTATACAACTTAAATCAACATACCTATTACGATTCATTTCAAAAATTTTTCCAACGGATACAAAGTGTCTTAAAATGATAATACAAAATCGAATCTAAAGCCCATTACACAAAAGAAAATATTTTTACCTCATCTAATTTTTGGAGACAATCCGCATTTCCCACAAAGTTAATGGTACCGACTAAAAGCAAGACAAAACAAATGCATCACATTTCTGGGCAACTAACTTAAAAAAGTTCATTTCTCCGAGAATCAATGTTTTGGATCTATAACAGAGAAACCTCGGTTTGAAATAACGTGATATGATATGTATTAAATTTTTTAATCTCCATTTCCATTCCCTCCCTGTTGATTGTATTGATTGAAAATTTTTTTTAAACGTGTGTGTAAGAGATTTTTTTTTGAAGCTCCGTTTGTCTCCTCGACAAAATCTACCGCTTCTTTCCTTCCCAATAAATTAAATCATTTCTTTCTGGCAGCGGAGCTATGGATCAAACGTTCTCCACAGGAAGCAAAATGGATGCGCGGGCATTAATTCTTTTATTTATTCCTTTGAGTGAAATAAAAAAAGCACTGAAGCTTTATTTTTCCTTTTTATTTCAACCTAACTTAATTCAAAGAGCAAAGAAGAGATACGACTTCACTTCCTGCAGAAGAGAGTGAGTGAGAGATATAAGGGAGAAAAAAATGGTTGTCATTTTTTATCTTGCTCAGGAAGGTTATATCTTTAATGTTCTAGCATCCGTCACTGCGATTGTAACGAACAGAATGACCCGCGAGTGATCTTTTGAGTTCTGCATCGTAGGGGGCGCGGGGCTTCTTTATCCATCCCAGCATACCAAGCACGTGTTTTCTTTCTTTCCTTTTTTTTTTGACCCTTCCGCTGCTTGGCAGGTTATCGCCTTCCTTGGCGTTATACGCTCTGTTACTATTTTTCTTTAAATCTAGAATTATTAATTGGTCCCATTCCGAACCGTTAATTTTGAGTTCAATTTAAATCTTCCAATGTAATGGATTTAGAAATACCGTGTTTTAAACCCAAGCCTTTTTATACCATCTTACAGTTGTGTTTCTTTCGAATGATTTATAGGAGATTTGTTCTTTAATTTTCATACCGAATATCCTAGCATTTTCCAACACAAAATAATTTTTCTCTACATCCATATAATATATTCAATATTTAAATATTAGGAGTGGAATTGAAGTGCTGTCATAAAATAAGAAATGGCGTCAATTTGGCATTGAGATGAATTATCAGTTTCTTCTTTTACATATCGTTACTTATCCAGTGCTTATATTTGCGGATTTCATGATCTCCGAATATAAGATACAAATCACATTGAAAGGAAGAGCATTCATTTCAAATTCTTGCAAAAAGGTTTGATCTACAAAGTAAGATTCAAAAAATAAATATTTTACAGAACTTGAAACAATTGCTCTAAAGAAAACGATTGCATTCATTATAAATATTTATACTTTGAAAGTGATAACATGATATTTCTGAGTTAATAGTATGCATTTCTTCTTCTTTTGACTTCAACAATCGTATTTTCGAATTTTTTTTTACTGCTTTTTGAAGATCGATTTCATCCTTATTAGCGAGCCTTCCATTTATAGAGAGCCATTGATTTCATTCATGAAATATGGTTAAAGTAATCTCAAACTGTTTTTCCTCGAGAAAGATATTCATTAAAACATGCATTCAATACATAAAAAGAGATTTCATTGAAAGTATTTAAATAATTTTGATTTTATTCTTCATATACTTAGAATTGTCTTTTAAAGCTAAATATATTTTATATTTATTTCTTCGTGAACGTTTCTTAACAAAGAATTCAATACCGTCATTTTCATAGAGTTTTATAAATAAATTATTTAAAAAGGGATGTGTTGTAAGATATCTCGATATTCAAAACACCTGTCTAAATATCTAATGTCGTCTGATATATTTGACAGGAACCCACATATAATACTTTATTAGATATTTCTAACTTTGGAACTTATTTATGAAATAACCTTTTACAGAGGATGTCAAACAAGAGGGTCAAGACAAAAATATCAGCATTGTGGTATCTCAAGAAATTGCGTATGAAAAAAAAATCTATACGATTTCAATCTAAGAAGTATAACACTATAATATTGTGCCTTTTCGTATTTTAATAGGCATATCAAGTTGAACTTAGGAGAGGGGATCCCTAAATATTTCTAAATAATGCATAATTTTTAATACTTTTCGTAATTTATCAGATTAAGTTTTAGATGATTCGATTTATTATTATTCACTTTGATATTTTTTCAATGTGAGGTAATGATATTGCATTAAAAGAAACGATTACTATAGTTCAATTGAGCCGCCCATCCTGCAAAGTGGTTAGTAACGCTGGTTACTGTGCCATAGGGCCTGGGTTTGAATCCTGGAAAAGGCATGGATGTTTGCAAATGTATAGTGACTTCGTAACAGAGAGGTACTCTAAATAGCCATCGATCTGCAAGTCCTGTCGTGAGGTTGGTTAAAGAGGAAGAGAGGTGGAAGCAACCTGACCTCCCCCAGCGTGTTCTCCCTCAAAATAAGGAGGGGAGACTGTGTAAAATCGTACTGTCACCTATGTGTGCTACTGCTAACGACATGCGTAAAAAATCTAGCCCCTTGCCGCGATGAATGTCGCGGGCCTTGAGCTGATATTACTGTCGACCAGGTGTCATAAGTAACAACAACAACATAGTTCAATTAAAAATTAGTCCTTTGCAATATTTTAAAATCTGGCGTATTACACACTTACCTATACTTTCAAACTACATTTCTTAATTTTTAGGTGTATTCGCAGTATAACGCACACCCTCTTTGTTACGAAGAACTTGAAATCGAAGTGTGCAATGCGCTTATGTTTTTAAGTCATTTATTAGAGGTTTTAACCCAGGATTTTGAAAATAATAGTATACTTCTATTCTGCAACTTTTTCAGTTCAAAAGGTATGTCATTTCTTTTAAATAATCCGTAGCTCAATACATGCAGGAGTCTAATGTTTTTCTATGTTCAACTTTTTATTTTTAAACCGGTTTATAAGGCGCATCCGTAAATTTCGATCTTAATTTTGTGTTAAAAAGACGCCTTATGTGTTAGATTTTACGGTAATGGACTTAGACTTTGAAATACATTTAAAATGTGAATTCCCTCTAACTCTATAACTAATAATATAATATCTAATAACTAATTCTATATATATATATATATATATGCACTGGCTTTTTCATTCCATATTTTTCCTCGACATAAAAGACACAAAATATAATACAATTATTGAACTCTCCTTTAATTTTGAAGCGGATTTGAATACGACCCAACAATTTCTGGGAAACAAGTTTGCAAGTCTATAAGCTTGCATTAAAAATTTAGTAGTTAAAGCAAATGGCAAATAAATACAAAATTTAAATATATATATTCTCATGCGTGTTATATACTTAAACATAGGTGCATAAAATATACGTACTTACATATGCATGGTAGACATATATTATGAATGTATGTGTAAAATGTTCTGCAATATTGAACGTGAATGAAACATAAAATTAGATAAATTACCTAGTAGGAAGCGAGTTCTACTTTTTCCTTTTTCAGTCATCACTAAAAATGTGCTCCATGCGATCTTCTCACTTATTTGTTTTATCTCTTTATATGCGACGGAAAATGCGTTGGAAAGAAAAGCTCTGTTTTTATAATTGAAAAAAAGGTATGTTTTTCTCTCTTCTCCCAGCCCTCGAAGCACAAACTGTATGTTTCAAGCTCTTTTTTTTTTGTAAATTTGATCAGGAAGAGACAGCTGTGCCTTCAGCAGATATGATTTGGGGATTACTCATTTTCAAGTTCACTTCATGCGACTCCTGAAAACGGATTCACCTTCACTCTGCAATTTTAGACAACTTTGTTTAGTGGTGGCTTATTCGGATTTTATCTCCCGCCAGCGAAAGGATGTGCGTGCGGTGATAAGGGGTGCGCGTGCCCACACAAACAGGATGCTGTCAATTCGAGGCGGTGTTTCTGCCGCGTGCTGATTAGGCAGGGGGGGGGGGGGAAGAACCGCTTCGTTTTTGTACAATTCCGACAAAAAAATTACTTAGATATTTGTAGTTGAACGAGAAACTAGCGGATTCCAATATTTAAAACTAGTCCTACAAAGTATCTAACTAATTAAATTAGTTGGAAGACTCTAGCTAGAGATATTAAATCCCGTATGCCTTAATATTTTTGTTTAGACCTTTGAGAATTATAGAAACAAATGAATCCCTTGAGTATCTTCAAGAGAATAATTAAATGTGAAATAATGTCAATGTTTTAGCAGACATTCGTCTATTATAGACACCTTTTTGAAACACCTTCCACAGTGATTTTTCCCCTTCATTTACTTAATAATTTGTTACTGAAAAAAACATAATTTCTCAAATGCTAACGTATCTTAAAAATTAGCGCGAATTCGTAGCAAATTTTAGGAAAACAAATTTCATGAATCAATTTAAATGCCATTAATTAAATATTTAATTGAATTCTTCCAATTATTTTCACTTGAATATTCAAACAAATTTCCTTATTTCCTTAAGATATATGTGGACCGAGGCTCTATCTTGCTAAAGAGTATTTTTTGTTGATGATAAGTGTTCTTACAATTTCTAACTTCCATGCAATTTAAAAGGATAAGTGTAAAAAAAAATATATATAATAAAATCTCTTAGCAATCCCTTGATCTGGGGAGTATCTCTTCTTTGTGACACAACCCCAACTCCACCCCTAAAGAGACCATCTGCCTTCCTTATCCAGAATCGTTTGGAGATTCAAACCGACACAGGTCCCATCCCTTATCTGGGTTTTGAATGAGGGGTGCGCAGGCGGTGCCACGTTCTATTTTCGGCTGCTTGCCTGTCCGACAAAGGGAATTTCCAGGGATCGAAGGGATTAGAGGGGTCAGCAGAGTTCGAATTCGGGAGGTTTTAGGAACCCAATTTAGAAGGATCAAAGTGGTGAAAAATGAGGATCTTTCCTTTTTCCCCCTTTAATTGTGGATGAGAGGGAAGATTTGTTATTTACCACATGGCCCCTTTTCACGAAGTGCTTTTATTTGCATAAGATACAAGATAAAAGTCCATAAGAAAGGCGAGTGTGCTTTGGTCAGGAAAATCGAGCAGTAAAGCTTAGCGTTTTATTTCAACAGAAATAGTACATTTGCCATGCTGAATGTCATCTACAATTCACAATGTCCATTTGCATAGAATAACTGATAAATAAATTTTCCATAATCAAAACCATTTTTTAAATTACGTTTTTTCCCAAAAACTGTTACCGAAATTTTGAATGGCAATTGAATATTGAAATCCGTAAGGAAATAATTTAAGGGTTTCATTTTTAATATCAAGAATATTTATTTTGAAGCAATAATGAAAAAAAATTAACTGGTGTCTAATCGCGCATTAATTTTGTGGTTAGAAGAAGCTTCGCCATCACAGGCCAAAGTATTGCGAACGATACGTTCTCGTCAAAAGGTGCAAATAACATCAACTATATTCTCAATATTACACAATTAACTTTGCGTAACACATTTTAGTTTTTGATATACAATTCGGCTTTTTAATTAGTTGAAGGATAACCGAATTTAAATATTACGCAGTAGAATTTTTCAATCCATTTACGGGTGACGAAATTCGCATTGCTGAGGTTTGCTCCTTAAAAACAATTATCTTTTTTAACAGAAAATTTTCTCAATAAATTTTCTTTCTTGAAATTATTCTAGATTAAAAAAAGTTATACAATAAAAAATATATCCAATTTTTGATCTGAAATATAAAAATAATTGGAATATAGGTACACATTAAATTTTAACAAAAAGCGATACAGTATAGGTGAATTATCGATTTACGGAATAACTAACTTCATAAACTACCAATGAATTGAAAAATAAATTAAAGCGAAACATATAGAAAATCTGATTTTAGACAATAAAGAACTAAGCAAATTACGTTTTATTTTAGCCCAAATAAATTTCCGATTTGATTGAACTTAAATGTAAAATCATGCTAAATAAAAATCAAAGCAGAACTTAACTACTGCATTAATTGTTACATAACAACCCAATCTCTGTGAGAACGTAAATAATATTCGCATTACAAAGACATTTCCATCCAACTGACAGTCTTAAAAGTATTCATTAAAAAAGTCATTGAGTGAGTGAATATTAACGTCGCACTGTTCAGCTACACGAGGGCTTTTGGCGATAAACCTCGTTATTTTGAACCATGTGCAAATGACGAAGATGACACCTGAGCTGGCACCTCTTCTCCCAACTACCACACCACACAAGCGGGAGGACGTTTGAGCTCTCGACAGATTTAACATGCATCGCTCCCCTACAAGACGGGTCTTCAGTTGTACTGGGCTCGAACTCATGACATGCCTGCTATGATCCGATACCTTGACCACTAGGCTACCGCGGCCCACGAAAAAGTCATTGAATAGTAATCATATTTTTGAAAATCGATAATCTGTACATTCGAGATTTCAAACTTCTATTTTCTAAGATGCAGCTAGCTGTTAACTGTCTGTTGTTATTTTCGCATTTCCTTTTAATGCAGCATTTACTTGCGTAATATTACAACTATACAGTGCCTTTATGTAACTAGACTACAGATAAATATAAAATTTGTAAAAAATAATTAAAATTATTGACTAAATTTAGAAAATTAAAATGAAAGAATACTTACAGCTTTGCGTAACATATAATTGCCTATAACTCACGTGGATTACTGAAACAAAATCAGTTTATATAAATAGACATAATTTTATCGCATGAATTTATTACCCATTTGTCACTATTTCATGTTCATGTAGAATCGTTTGCGGAAATAAATAATTTATCGATTGTGCTTGTGCTGTCAAAATGTACAAAATGGAAGACAATTTCAAACTCCCATTTGTGTGGGGAAAATTATATCCTTTGTAAACTGAAGTATTTTTTTTCCTGAAGTGTGTTCCATGCAACACTCCCTCAATTAGTCTCATTCCCATCAGACGATTACATGGGAAGTCAATCAGAACGAACAATACACCCACCCCTTCGTTCATTCTAACCGCGTAATCTTCACATGGCGTGATCCCAGTCATTCCCTGGAGGTGTGCAAAAGTATTCGCAGACGATTCAAAAAGTTGGATTGAGTCAATCAGAAACTAGTCTAGGGATTGATCATCGACATCATTTCTGTACAATGATTATACCGTGTTATGATTGGACGGGATATCCATAATTCGTCCGGAAAACAAGCAACATCCCTCAATCACCTTTTCCGTGAAGAACCCCCCTCCCCTGCCTTCTCCCCCAGGTTCATTAAAGATGCATGAAAACAAAATAAACTTTTGGAAGATGCCGAACTACCTTAGATGCCATTATTGTCCCGTCATTATTCTCTTCAAGGTACCACGGAAGAAATATTTTTCTTTGCGATGAAAATTGTGGAGGAATTTGAAACAAATCATCTCCACAGCATTTCCAAAGAGAAAAATTTTTGTGTGCACGTAAACTTACGTAACTAGTACACGGTCGAAGAGTGATAAATTTCGTTAGCAATGAAGACAATGCTATCACTTCAGAAATGAGATTGCGTTGTAACATTGGCTGAATCATAAATGAAACCTAATTTAAAAGAAACCAATTCGTGATAAGTTAGTTACATTATGTCAGAAAAATATATCGGTTAATAAGATTAATCATCAAGTATATGTTAGAAATCATTCGTTTTTATATACATTAAGATGTTCCTGTTTAAGAAGATATATGTTTTAAAAAAAAATTAACACTCAATTATTTTAGCGTAAACTCATAAAAAAACTAGAAAAACTTTAATTTACAAAATTTCATCGACATAACTTGGAGAGTTCTTGTGTTTTATGATATTCTTTATTTCCTGAGTAATAAAAATTGAATATTTGTACTGAGCTAGAAATGGAAATAATACGCATAAAAGTCTAAATATTTCTTTTAAATTTATTTTTAGAATGAAATAAAAATATTAACTTAAATACCCAAGAGAAATGGGTTAAAAAGCACAGCATATAATTCAGTTACAAAATCCCTTGCAATTATTTTGCTATAAGAACAAAGTGGTCGTGGTAGCCTAGTGGTCAAGGTAATGGACTCGTGGCTGGCGTGTCATGAGTTCGAGCCCAGTACCACTGAAAACCCGCTGTGTAGGGGAGCGATGCACGTTAAATCTGTTGAGAGTTGAAAAGTCCTCCATTGGTGTGGTGTGGTAGTTAAGAGAGGGGCTGCTAGAGCTCAGGTGTCATCTTCGACACTTGACGATGGTTCAAAATTACGAGGTCCGTCGCCAAAAGCCCTCGTGTAGCTGAACAGTGTGACGTTAAAATTCACTCCCTCTTCACGCTATAAAAACTATGATTAATGGAATAAATGTAAAATATTTAAAGAAAATCAAGGCAAAAATTACAAAATTGATCTTTTCTTTCAAAAAAAAAAAACTTATTGTAGAAATACTATTAGGAGTATTCCTCTTTCAACAAGATTAAATGGAGGAAAAAGAAGTTAAGTTTGATTTTGGACAAATCGCGCGCGCGATAGTAAAAAAAAAATTAGAAAAAAAAACAATGATAAGTCTTGGAATAATCAAAATTGTTACTTTTACGACTTAAAAATTAAAAAAAAAAATAAACATTTTTTTTATTTGATTTTTTTGTCTGTAAAAGCTAAAAAAATGGTTTGCAATGTAATCAGTATAAATGAAAATACTTTATGTTGATGGCATCAACACATCTAAAAAATAATTTATAAAATAGAAATATTCTTCTTAAAAACAGTATTGTAAATTATTTTTAGCACTTAGCAGGGGATGAAATTAAGAATTAATTTAAAAATATTTGCCCAAAAAAGTTTTCGTAGAGAAATTATCCATTAGACAATCAAATTAAGAAACATCTCTGTTACATAGAACCAAGTGGGAAAATGATATTCATCACGAGGTCCTGATTTGTAGGAGTGCACCTGCAATTGTTAAAGTTTAAGCACTCATTTCATTTTAATTAATTCTAGGCCGCGTAATTTACATTTTCTGATTGAAAAGTTTTCATTCCAGGGACAAGGAGATTAAAGCCATAAATGTATTCTTACAGATCCGAAATTTGAAACAAATGCTAAGAACATTGTATACGATTCTGAATTAATTATTCGCTCCTGTAACGAAAGAGATACATAGCCCACAATAAGGATCTATATCTTGGATTAACGCGCTACTCGTTTTCTTGTAAAGTTACAAGTAATTATGGAAAATGATTCAGTTGAATGAAAGAAACGATTACGATGCACAGATGTTATAATCTTAATCATTTTCATTACATAAATTATTGATGCAATTAACGTTAAACCTCCTTTCCAATAATTTTGCTAGGTAGCTATCACATCGGACGTTGTTTATGTGCAAAATTAACTAGTACGTTTTCTCACCCGGACTCATTTAATTAAATCCTATAATAGGTTTTGCCTCAACACGTGCGCTCGTTAGCCGGAGCCGATCCTCCATTTGCTGCTCATTTGATGGCTTGTTTCTTTTATTTTCATTCTCTTGATGGCCAGCGGGGACAGAAAGCGAACAGATATGACTGCGAAATTGAAATTTTAAAGTAAAAACAGAAAGAGAGAGAGAGAGAGACGGGAAATATTCAATTATAATCCAATGCAAACCACGTATTCCCCGTTACA
Organism: Trichonephila clavata; assembly: GCA_019973975.1. Classification (NCBI taxonomy): domain Eukaryota; kingdom Metazoa; phylum Arthropoda; class Arachnida; order Araneae; family Nephilidae; genus Trichonephila; species Trichonephila clavata. Next base: position 140,943 of record BMAO01008129.1, read on the forward strand.
ATTCCGGTGTTAATTAGAAAATTTAATTAGCAAAATAAAAAAAAAGGAAAAGGTAAACTTTCCGTATACCTCGAGGAAATGGAAAAATATCTCGGAAATATGGGTAATGTCATTCTTTTTCTTTCATACATGGTATCACTTTCCTGCGAAACATTTCAATTCGCACGGCTTTAAATTCTTTCCTTCTCTGTAGGGGGTGGGGTGGGACCATTTTAATCAATCAGAGGTGCAAGGAATGTGATGGAGAGTCTTCATTGGATGAAAGGATTTATTAGTGTGCGCCATTTTCCTTTTATTCATCTCCTTTGTGCCGAGATTTTTCAGATTCCGAAATAGGATGCGTTCTCGCGAAATGCGAAATGTTTTACTATTGCAGGTAAAAATGAATTTTTGTAATTCTTTTCAAGTAAATTGAATTGTGCTTATATCAGCCTATAGTACTTTTATTCTTACACATTCTTTCAAATTTTTGCTACTCTTAATGTAGTGGCATAAATTAATTCTGCTGCATCCAAATAACAGATATACATTTATTACAGTATTCCTTTTATAGGAATATTCTCGACGAATTGTGACAATTGGATAGTTTTTTTATACTAGATGTTTCAAAATTTAAATTATGCATGAATATATTTTTCTTCGAGCTAGCATATATTCTTATGCTTATCCTCGTTTCACCCTTTACTATAACTTAGAAAATAAGTTTGAGACAATTTGATTCTTTCATCAGCAACTTTTTAAAAAAAAAATTTTTACAAGCGATGTGACCATCTTTATATCTAAACTTAAAATTTTAGTTTGAAAGAAGCACATTTTAGAATATTATATGACAGATCTCCAAATGAGAGAAGAAAAAAAAAATATTTCGACTTACAAAAATAAAAATCTCAGATTAAAATGATTTCCTATAAAGAAAAACACAGAATGAAAGACGAAGCTATATATAAACGCTATGTTTCAGTATTTTAAAATGCATCTGTTAAAAAGCTTTTAAAAATAAAGTCTTACCCCTCAGACATTGTTTCAATAAAAATAAAAACATGTCACGTGAAGACGTCTTGGAGTTCAGAATTTTAACGATTTACGCGCTTAAAATTTCTAAGACTTCAACAGCATAATTTCTCTCATCAAAAATCACGGTAAGCATATGCACAACAATAGTATTTACAGACATTTCTCACCACAGGGCTTAGTATTTTCCTTAGTTTGATTTAGTCTTATATTTACATATCTGTATAAATATATTGCTTTTTATCGTAAAGAAACATTGATACTAAAGCATGCTCAATAATTTGCTGTGATTAATTAATTTTGATTATTCATTTTAGGAATCTGTATTATTTTTTAAGAATTGTTATAAAAATACATCATGCGTATATTTCTGTTTCTTTTTTTAATTGTTGTTCTTAATATCTTTGGCTCGACCATTAACTTTGTAGAATTACGCATTAAAACTGCTTTAATAAAATGAACGAACATTTTTTAATTGCTGTATATAATACTTTAAAAGTAAATTGACGTTTCTTTAAGTAATAATATTTCCATAGTGATTCTCAAACCACTGGAAAAAAGCAGCAAGTAATGCGTAATCTAAATATATATCCTTTCTTCTTTCCACTATAGACCTTCGGAAAAGGAAAGAAAAAAAAAGAATCGATCGGTTTTTAATTAAAGGAAGGAAGGAAAGAAGAAACTCGTAATCGTGCTAAGATTAGTCTCGTAATTAAGTCATTAATATTCTTTTGTCCGTCCTTACGTTTCATATCCGGAATCTAACGAATAAAAGCTACTTTCAAAAACTATGCGAAATGTACTACTAAAATATTAAAACTCTTCTTATATATTTGAATATTACTTCAGAGGAATAGGAGATTCCTTTGGTTCCATGAATAAGGAAGGAGTATTCCCCCCCCCCCGTTTTTCGTTGATTTCCCCTTTCTATCCTTCCCTACAAAAAGTAGAGGGAGAAGAAGGAAGATCTCATCCCTTTGAATTTGTGTTTACCTTTTTCTTCTTTAGAACATTTTTACCTAAATAAAACACTCTTGTTTATTCTTCAAGGAGCTTATGGATGAAAATAAAAATCTGCGCCATCTCTCGAACCCCTCCCCCCCCTTTTTTTTTTTTTGCAGCAGCGTGAGATAAAAGGGAAAAATAATTTTTCAAGGAGATAAATTTCCCCTCGTATTTCGGGCGGATTAATGATTTTTATTCCTTGATTACATGGCGAAGGTGCGCGATCCCTCTCACCCCTCCCTCCATGATTTACAAATTTAGCGGAAAGATTTTTTTTAGGACGGCAAACACTTTCAAAATATAAACAGGTATCATTGCGTTTCGTTAAATATTTTATCCCCCCCCCCCAAAAATATATTTCTGTTTCTTGAGTTGAGCTCCGTTTGAGAATTTCTCTCCTTAGCTTCAACTATCGCAAGATATACCAGAAAAAATAAATAATAAATGCAATAAGTATTTTATATTATATGATATATTTCCTGTCTTTTATTTATTTTTCACTATTTCTTTAAATGTTCCAATGTAAATAAACAACAGCTGTAGTCATTTTAATGAAAGTTAATTATTTTTTTGAAAAAATTATTGGGTTTGGGGGAGTATGACTACATATATATCATAAATTATATGAGATTATAACAAAAACGTCTTATTAGTATCCAACACTTAAAACAGAACAGGCTTAAAATGTGTTTCAAATATTTGTCAGCCTTTAAAAGGGACATGGAAAAAAGTTACGTGCAATACATTTGTTTTTTTACGATTGGAATTTTCAATTTTGTACAGCTAATAATTTTAAATTTCGATCAAGTGAAAAGAACGACACCCCAACTGTGTTACCATCTTCTCCTAACTTTCACACTGGGTTACCTGAAGTCTCTGAAGACGTGTTTCATTTTAATGATTAACTTTCTCACAATCTTGTTAGATAAAAGTCGAACAAGAGCAAGAACAAGTGAAATACTGTTTTAGTCACTATATTACTTAATGCCTCTTGTAAATTATGAAATGTAAATAAGTATACTTTCACAATGAATAACACTAGCATTATTGATATGACAATACGTAATTAAAATTTTTTGTTGTTGTCATTCTGGTACTTTTAAAGGGTTTTTTTATATATAAAGAGCGTAGTGAGTTTTCGGCTTTTAGACCCAACCGAAGAACATTTTCAAAGTTATAAATCAGTGTAACACTGGAGCTACATATATTCTGTGTTTATCTTCCGCTTTCCATCTATTGAACCTCAAAACACCATTGCCCACAAAATTCTAGTCAAAATAATGATGGAATCACTGTATAGGATATAGTAAGAATTTAGGGTGAAATAATTCGTGTAAATCACTGATGTGTTTATAGGTATTATTAAAATGATTTACGGGTAGTCTAATAATTTTCAAATTAATACATTTCAGTAACAATTAAGATATTGAGGTATTTGTAGTTTTTAAATCATCATTTGATCTTCCATAATAAACGTAAAAATCTATTTGGTTCCAATTTCAATTATTTGGATTATAATGCAACTGTAGTGAACGCTCTAAATATCTAAATGTTGACACATTGAATTGTAGCTAATTTATTACATTCACTTCTTTTTTCCCCTAGAGGCAGTTGATACAGGTTTCAACTAATATCACACTGGATAACATTTCGTGGATATTGAAAATGAATCTAGTATTATTCCGAAATGATCATTTGGGAATGATGACACTCAAGAGATGTCAACCTAAGTACACATCTAACTTCCGCGCTGTAGAAACATGACGACTTACACGACTCCATCACGTGTAACGTCTGTTAGCCCCCGGTATACGGCGGTATTTCTGTTATAACGTACATTTAAAGGTATTACATTTTTATCAAATAAGGTAATGCTTATTTATATATCGGGGAATAAATATTAATTTAAAACTGTGTTAATTCATTTATAGCATACTAACTGACTATTTCTCACCATACATAGTGTCATCTTCACGCATGTATTTTTTTCTCTTCATGAATAAAATTTATTTAAACATTAAAAAAAAGGAGAAAAAATATTTGAAAGAGGTCATGTTATAAATTTTTATGTATCATTGACAATAACTATGTAGTCGTAAAAATGTTCTTCAGTTCTTATAAGAAATCTATATTATATTCAAAATTATTTTCACGATCTCGAACGAAATAAGAAGTCATTAGCGATAAACCACGTTCACTTTTAGTTGATGTTGTTCTGGATAATATCTGTGAAATAAGTTCCAAACAATAATTTTCCGTCATGAAGAAAATCATTTTTTATTATTTTTCCAACCTTATTCATATGATTTGCTAAGAAAACAGGATTTAGGACTTATAAATTCTTAACTTTTTGGAAATAGATCCAAATTTATTGTTCCCGAGCAGTGATGAATTAGAATAGACTGTCTAAGCTTCTATATTATTAAGCCTGATAATATCAGCTTTAAAATTTGCATCCATAATTAGCAGTTTTCTAAATTTTTGGATAAGTGGACATTCTCTTAAAACGTATTTAACGATTACTTATGAAAATATTAAACTAAGTGTAGAGTTTACTGATATCTGTGACATCTAATTTAACAATGAATTAAAAATGAATTACAGTACACAGGGATTTATATTTCATTCATCGTATAAGAATTTCCTTTAAAGAATTGTTTCTGTCCGGGTTTTAATAACTTAGATTGAACAGAATGATGATTTCATTTATATATTAAACTAATGAATTCCGTATGAAACTATTTTCAACAAAACTACAAGATCTTTGTAAGAGATATCTAGTATAAGTTAGAAATAACAATACCATAGTTAAACGTTATTATTAATGATATTGACACTATTTTTGAAATGTGTATAATATTTTAAATTATATATGTGTCAGTTCCCTCTGAGAGAACAAAAGAAAGCCAGAATGACTCATGCACCTTTCTGAAAATGATCCATGCCTTAAAATTCATTGATTTCTGATGATTTCCCGAAGGGGCATATTCAATATCGCTCCCAATGTGTGCACATTCTGATTTCCCGAAGCCGGGACGGCACATTTTGACACCCGATCTCATAAGGACAACTCCCCGGGGAATGAAGCTAATGGTCGCTCTGAACAATCGCTCCCTTAATGACGCGATCTGCATACGGTCGAATTATCCCTTCCTCCTAGGGTCCTTGACCAGGAGGTACCCCGATCACATTTGCATCCTAAGAGGCACCTTCACAAATTCCTTCTGAACACACGAATATGGAACGATCCCACATTTCTGAGAGGGATAAGAATGATCTAAGTGGGCGTTTGACCACTATATATATATAAGGGTGCCAACCCCATTTTTTCCCTCTCAACAGCTCCAAATACTTAACACTGAGAACGATGAATAAAGGAAAGGGCCCTTAAAAGAGATGAGAGCACACGTAACATACACAAATTATGAGATTTTAAAGAGACTAGATTTCCTTTTTTAACGCTTTGGCAGGTAGATATTTTTCCTTTTCTACCGCTCTCAAAAATAAAAGATATTTAATAAACAAAATGCAAAATTTGTAATTGTAAGAACTGCTATTTTGAATGTGGTTTCTTCATCCGCACATTGAGAGTTGTATCGATAGATGAATATATACAAGATAAGATAATAAAAATATTCATAATGTTTAGTGTTAAGTTTTATAATTATTTCTTTCATTTTTTAATCTTTAAAAAAAATTTCGAGAACTCTTCTCAGTTGTATAAAAAGGATCGATTTTTTTAAAATTTAGTGATGGGATTAATTTTAGTGTTGACACTAAATTCATGAGAGAGCTATGGTTTAGAGGCAACAGTAGTTTCAGTAACAACTTCTAATTGTGAATCTATCAAAGAATGCAATATGGGATATTGAAAATCTCTTCAGAACTTAAAGCTACCATAACAAATTTAGAAAATGAAACACACACACAAAAGGCATCCGCTTCAACTTAGGAACTGCAGCTAATTAAATGTCTTTGAATACTTATTGTAATATGAACATCATTCCAGAAACTAAATAAAATTTCTTTTTCTTTGTTTATTCCCATAATATCCAAAAAACACTGCGTGGAATAAAACAAGAGTTGTAACAGATTAATGGTTGATTGGGGCAAAGACCTAAAATATCATATTATAAAAATTTGGGAAGGGTAAAAAAGTTATGGTGTAATAGTTTGAAAAAGCCATATTTGTTCTCATTTTGTACATTCGCCTCGCACAATTCAATGAGCAGCAGCAATTTGTTAGACAGTAATCAAATAAAACATACACGAGTACATGAAAAGTATCAGCGGTAAACAACCGAAGGAAAATATGAAACTCTTCCTTCCAGTAAGGTGACATCGTTTCCCAAATGACTAGCTTGAATTATTATACAGAGTGTCTCAAAAATTCAGGCCAAACTCTGCACAGCCAACTTCCTAGCTGGAAGTACATAAAAAATGACCACAGTACTGTGTGTGTACGATCCATAGTTTACGGGGGGGACGAAAAACAAAGTGTAACGTAACAGCCGCGAGAAAATACCTTAGTGGACATAAGCATCAGTGTTTGCAAATATTTATAGAGGTAGATATTCAACGTGTCCGCCGTGCATATCGAGGCAGGCTGGATCAAACCGTTTAATGGATAAGTGCTAACGTCGTGTAGTAGTGGGATGTCCAACTAAGTACAAGCAGCATACTGGCGAGCAACTAAATCCGATTGTGTAGTTACTTCGTCTGGATTTTCCAATTCCTTAGGGCTGGACCATTGGTAAAAAATTCAACGGTGTGAAATTTGGAGATCATGGTGGCCATAGAACTAGACCCTCGTGTCCAATCCAGGTCTGGATTATACCATATTGAGCCAATCACGACTAGAAGCATAGAAATGCGCCGAGCTTCCATCCTTAATCATCTTCACGCATCACCAAATACCGTATTTTTCTGGTAAACACAGGTAAAGTTCATTGGCCATTTTTTATGTACTCCTAATAAGGAATCTGGCTGAGCAGGGAGCTATTTATGGGACAATCTGTATATGAGAGTTTTGCAAACAACTGAGACGACTGTATTAAATACCGCACACATTCGGATATTAAATAAAAATTGCTCGTTAACTTTTCCGCAACAGTAATAGCTAATGTCAAAGTAAGGATCCAAAATATTATTCTTAAACTTTGTTATTTAACAATTAAAATTAATTCTGCTAATACATGTATCAGCTATGAGATAGACTATTAAGGATGTGCCTCAGTTAAGTATCCAGGAAGAAGGTCAAGATCCCATTGTCTAAGAAACACGCTATCAGTTTCCTGATATTTCTTAGCCTTAAACTCCTTCAGTTAACTGCGATCACCCCTAAGTTTCCAGATAACCCCTCACCCCCTCGCATTGTGAAGGGACAAGAAAGTGCGACGGAGACTTCTCTCGACCTTCATTATTCACGAAGTTTGAAAACAAGAGCGGGAAATCCATTAATAAAACGTCTCTTCTTTCCTCCCCGACTTATGGCAAATGCAGACAAAAGGCCCCCAGATAACACTTTTATTCATAACTCTCTCCCGAAGAAGTCCCCTAATGAAGGAAATGAAATTTTCCCATCGAGAGGGGAGTGACGAACAATGGAAAACTATCTGAATGTGTCTCTGGGAAACTTTTGATTTAGGTCTCAACTTCACTGGAACAAGAGCACGCGCAGGTGGCGCAGGACAAAGAGGAAGAGGGCCATGTTTATGGCACGTGTTACACGCTCGTTGCCAGAAAAATGTATCGAAGACTTCCTTTTACTAAGCTTGCAAAATTCGAATTTCAAACATCTTTCTTTGCAAACCTGATATAAATTTGCATGATGTGTATTGTTTTACTGGCTGAATGTGTTTCTATTTTACATGGTGCATGTTTTCATATCAAATAGTTGCAGGGAATGTTTAGTGAATCGACATAATAGTACGCATGTCTGTGTGAAGAGAAAGATTTTATTTTAATGCATAATTTGTCCGCCTACGTTTTGAAAGATATTCTTGAATCAGAAATATTTCTTGTGCAATCGGTTCCGGATTCCGGATCTATTTTTAAAAAGAAACTCTTTATATATATATAAATAATACCCCCCAAAAAAAGGATCAGGTTACATATAATATTATTTAAAAAAATTGTTAAGCACACCTTTTCTTCTTGTGAATTTCAAATCATTATTTCTAAACTTTCTAAGCTGAGAGAGAGATCATAGAATAGAATTGACATTACTATTCAATTACATTAGCATGTACTAATTTCACTATTATTGCCTTTCATTCCAAAATATTCAAATTAATTTTAAATATATACATAATAATAGATTCACTGCGTGTAAGAAGTTTGCAATCAATGAAGCTCAGGCAGGAATTATAAGACCAAATGTTAAGTGATGCATCTATCGTTTATTGACTTAGTATTTAAAAGCAACGTGAAGGCTATTGGGGACAGATCACGAAAATATTAACCATGTCCAAATAAAAGGTGAAGACACCTGAGCTGGCCCACCACTTCTCAAAGTTCGTTTCACGTAATGCGAGACGCTTACGCCTCGACAAATTTAATGGGCATCAGCTCCAGGTTCATTACTGGAAAAAAACTTAGGACACAAATCATACTGGCCGTGATTTTGAGTCCAATGACTACGACTGATAGATTCCTTGTTAATAATAGATAAGAACACAATGCCTTTTTAATCCGGTAATTTATTTCACTTTTTCTCTCAGCACTTCATATGGGTTTTAAACTTTCGATCGGATCAGTTTTCACTATTCTGAATAAGTTTTGGTGTTATACTTTTATAACCTCTATTACTCAAATTAATACTCTCCTTAAATCGGTATCCCCCGCATCTGACTACCCAATGGTTTCGTACTCGCAAGATAGAGATTTGAACTCTACTTGATACGAAACATTAAGAAAATCACATAACAAATATTCCACTAACAATTTAGCTATCCAATTCTATAAATAATCAAGATACACTTATCTGTAATTCTCGAAATAATTGCTAGCCTTCTGAAGTTGAACATCAAATGAACAGACGATGTATCTTTTCGTAATCGTTGAGTACGAACCACATTAAAAGAATCAGACAATCTCATAATTTTACAATTTTTTTAATAGTACGTAATTGCAAGGATTCATTTAAGGAATTGCTTTCTAGCTTATTGAAACAATACCTCACTGTGGCAGTGGAAACATCTTTTTTCTACCTGCACAAAACCCTTCCTTTATATACTAAAGCTTATCGCTCGAGAAACTGCTCGATAAATCCTTATAATATAATAAGTGTCTCGCAATAATGCCTTTCTTTAAGGAAGGAAATATTACGAGATATTACCTTAAGCCATCGTTTTTATAGTCAATAAACTGATGAGCAATTAATATGCAGTGCCTTAAATGTTTTAATAGATAATTCATTTTTCTGTTTAGAAGCATTGTAAAATTTGAAAGCTTATTCTTTTTTTTTTAATTTTAGAAATGTAAGATATTTATATATTTAATTTCTTTCAAAAACATGTTGGATTTCCAATTTATCTTTCATCAAAATAATTCACAGAATCAAGAAGAAAATAAAATCAGTTATAAAATCAGCCTAGTAATATAAAATCCATATAAATATCCACGTAAAATTGTTTTTTATCGTGCATTATTTACTCCAGTATTTAATTCGTATTAAAAAGATTGATTTAAGATTTCCCTAACACATCCTTGAGCAATGTTCGAACATGAATTCTATGTTCGCTATTTGATCTCCTGTATAATTCTCCGAGTAAAGCAAACTTCAACACGCATTATTTCAGCCCTTCTAAACAGAAGCCTTATTGTCGCTTAATCCTACCTTTAATAGAATGTTTAAAAATGTCCCAGCAATTCCTAATGGAACTTCAGAGCAATCTCCACCGCCTCGTTCAATAGAAGGGGCATTTGCATACCGCCCCCCAGAGACACCTTTCGGTTGAAAGGTAAAGCTGTCGGGACGGGCTCCACAAAAGGCCTCCAGATTGGATCAAGACTCTAATTAGCGAGTGCAATACGCGCAGCATCAGATAATCATTACACTGGGCACTTTAATAAACGAGGCCGACGCCTCTCAGCGTTTAACTGGACGGTGCGAGTCCTGTTCTCTTGTAGGCAGCGTCTCACATATGGACCGAGGAAATGAAACACATTCACGAATTGGAACTAATGCGTTTGCCTGAATCTTCAGGACTGACTTAATGACTAGAATGAGCAGAGATTCGCCACATGTAAATAAATGATTTCATTTCACTGAACTGAACAGAATGATTCAATTAAGAGTTGCTTCACTGACCGCATCCTTTAGAAGAAACAATTGATTCAACTTGATGAATTTTCAGCATGTAAGTGTGCGTTTCGGGTTTTGAAGTAGACAAAAATGGCACAACCACCGGAGAGGATAAATAATGTTATGATAACCTCTCAAACATCATAAAAATAATGATAAGCAGTGACTCACAACCATGTTCATACAAAATAGATAAATAGAATTTATTGATAGGAATATAGGATTGGGGGGGAGGAGCTATTTCACAGGATATAATCATTTCTATTTTATTTTCAATCATTTTGAATGGAAGTATTTGGTAACAACAACATAAAATTTATAGCGGTATTATAGAAAAGGCAGTCGAAATTTATGTTTACACAATAGCATACAATATTCTGTACTGTATAAAGCTTTTGTTTTGAAATAATTTTAAACAAAGGTTGCATTTTAATATTAACAACAATTAAAAATTTTCCCCGAGCTGGAAAAACATTCAGGCGTTTCAACTGTGTTGAGACTAAAATAACCAAAACTCCACAAAGAGCAATGCACGTCTGAGCCTTTGAGTCCTTGAGCGGTTTATTATTATTTTTAGTACTCGAATGTGAATTGGAATCGTGTTTTTTAGAACTCGAATGTGAATATGTAAAGGGATAGCCAAAAGTGCGATGATTTAATAGTAATAATAATGCTAATAAAATAGCGATAAAATAATGAATACCTGGATACACATGTTCATCCTGACTGATAATTAAGCAAGTTTTGAATATTTTGTTATCAAGAACATTGCAATGTATCGAAATTTGAAGATTTAGCTACATGCGTATAACAGTTTTACTTCATTTAACCAACTGTAATTCGAAACTGACTGCCTATTTTACTTTACGAAAGTTTTTTATTAAATAAATGTAACAAATTTGCTGAAAAAGTATTTGCTTAAAATTCTCATCGTACTACTTTTATTTGAAATATTTAAAATGTGCTCGTACAATTTCATTTAAAATCACCAGGCAATCGTAGGAAAGTAAATTCAAACGGAACGCAATTCAACAAACGGAAAAGTTTTGGGTGCTGGGAATAGTTTCGAAATCAGGTAATTAGATCAAGTGTAGTAAAAAAGAACACTTTTTGCAGTTTAAAATTCCCCTTTGAAACTTTTTCTCTCCAGTGCTTCGCGAGGCGTTGGTGTGTCGATTCTTTTTAAGTATAACTGTTAGATTTCACGTACAACATTTCCTCAATTTCAATTTTCACGCTTTCTGAAGCAGAAACTTAATTTCAGTATGCGACCTTAAAATCCACCAATGACTTTTCTTTCTTAAAAAAGGAGAGGAAAAGAAACGCGTTCTTTAGAGTCTCGGAGGTCTTTTTTTCTGGAGCGAAAGTTTCATTACTACTCCATTCGCAGTCCGCTCGCTACAGAGGCAAAATGTCGGTGCCGTGACCAGGTTGCAGAACGGGAGAAGAAGGCTCCCGGCCAATGAAGAGCGAAGAAAAGTTATGAATAAAGACTGTCCCTTATCACTGAGGAAACTGTTTTTGTTTGTTTTCTGCATGAGAAATAAGAAAAGTACAGCGCTTCCGTAAATGGCCTCACCGGACTTATTCCAGTTGAATAGAAAATTTCGATTTGAATTTTGTTTCACGTTCTTAAACGAGTGTTTCATAACCTTTATTCGGGTTGTTACTTTTTATTTATGAAACGAATTATTACTTTTTATTTATACGAATTTCTCAGAACTACTAAAAAAGTAGGAGGAAGAAAACATGTTTGGGCAAATAAATAAATATATATATACATACGTAAATATATACAATCGAATCACGATATTATGACACCTAATACGTAGAGAGAGAATAACCTTCTCTTGAACTATAAGCAACAGCAGGGAATGGACCCAATATATTAGGGGGAGGTTTCCATGGAAATATTTGACCATTGGAACAACAACCCGAGATAACTTCCAAGTTGAGGATCTTGCTTTTTGATGTGCCGGTCCAAATCTTCGCACAGATTTTCTCAGGGATTCAATTCTAAGAAATTGGATGGCCCGTTAAAGTTGTCTTCATATTTTTTGAACCATTCATGGACAATTTTGACCACATGATACGGGATACTTTTTTTGAGAAAGGCCCTATCATTTATAGAAAACACCGTCGCTATATAATAGTGTAGGAACGTCCAATAAATATGCAAGGCTATTAAGATTACCTTGCAAAGGTATTAATGGACCTAAATCATGCCAAGAAATCATATACTATACCATTACATCCATCTTTTTGGCGTCAAGCAAAGGTATGTGGAAGGTTATTCTCACCTTTTTCCTAGGAAATGCGTCCCCGTCCATGTACCGAGACTCCCGAAACGAGACATCGCAAAAAGTAATCTTTTTTTCACTGCTCTTTTGTCCAGTATATGCACTGCAATGCAAATTCTTGACGTTTCCATAATATTGTGATTCGACAGTGTGTATGTGTGTGTATATGTATACTATATATAATATTAAAATTAACTCCCGAGTTCTTATATAGAGTCATTAATTAGAGACATGGCTCTATTAAGAGCAAGTAACTCGTATGATGACAATGTGTTGAATTTTAAAATAAACTAAATACTTTGATTAATAAAGATATGCTTTTCGTTTTTCTACGACAAAAGCAGTTTGAGAAGAATTCTTCTCACTCGAAATGTGTTAAATTAATAACGTATCATAAAATAAATGTACCATATATATTTCTTAAACAAGGGAAAATTCACCATGATTACTTTTTACAATTTAAGAAAGAACTGAATTGGACATTTTTATTTTAACGGAAAAATTTATGTTTTAGAATTAACAAAATGAATCAAAGAGAGAAATATAATACTAGATAAAACAAGATACATTTTAACAGAAAATATGTTCTGATGGTGGGTTCTATTATTTGCCATTATACTAGGTTGAGTTAGTCAGGCAACTAACTAATAATAAACGGATTTTTTTAAAAGAAATATAACTACATTTTGGGTAAAATATTCATTAATAATGCAACTGTAATTGATTCTATTAAATGGTAAAAAATCAACTAATCATTATTTACCTTGAATTCATAATTATAAATTTTGAATTCAGGTAAGAAATTATTATTCATTAATTATAAATGTAATGATGTACTTGTGGAGACTCGCATATGTAAAAGGGGGAAGGAGAAGAAGGGGTAGAGAAATGAAATAATTACGTGAAGAAAACTAAAAAATTATGTAGAGAAAATTCATCACGTAAAATCGTGCATTTTGTTGGGTTATCATATCTCTCGTTTAAATCAATTTCGTTTAAAAACTCTGGTCCAAAAAAATAAGTATCTTATTTAGGCATGTTACCGAAAAATTTACTCTATCAAGAATGCAAGAAATAAAAATGAAGATGACCCATGCAACAGTGAAGTTAAAAAAACCTATCCAATCAACTTTATTCTTCACAGGAAGGGCTTAAATAAAATGTTTTGTTTATAAGAAGTAGATTCGTAGTTCCAAGAAATGATGGGTAATCTCCCCAGCTAACTGAATTTCTAAATAGAGGACAAAAACTATATCTCAAGACAGCGAATTGCCAACGCTTTATTTAACAGATATTCATAGAAGAAATGATTATCTTCTATGAAAAATTCATAGAAATTTTGACGCCACACAATGTAATTCTGTTATAAAACGCAGACTTTGTTTTCTTACCAAATAAAACCAAAATAAACTTACTTTGAACAACATAAAAGATGTTTACAGCCTCGAGTTCATACTTGAAATTGCATTCAAGGTTCAACACAAAATTACAAAAAAAAATTTCTCCTTTTTTCCAGGAACGAAAAGCAGATTGTTAAAGTTTTGGCTTTCTCTATTCTACTGAAAAATAGATTAGGTGTAAAAAATACTGCTTCATTTACATGAACATTTCTTTTTTCTTTTTGTTCTATCTCACTTTGAATAGAAACAATTTTAATATTAAAATTATTTTTTTCCGTAAACAATAAACTGAATCTACTCTCATGTCTCGCCTTTTTACATGCTGGCTCCTAAGAGTCGGGGGAAAAAAGATTAAAAAAAATATGGTTGGAAAGTCTTTTTATAAGAGCAGCCAGCTTATATTCTCAAAAATGAGAGAGAAAAAATCTTCATCCCGATACACATAAAAAAATATTACTCCTCTTCCAAAAATATTTATCTTAAGCCCAAAGCAAAATATTTGCACATAATTTTAATACCATCCTTCCTTTGTTATATCTATAGTACAGGCTATTATACATTAAGTATTAATATTCAAAACCAAGTAATTTAGCTGAAAAATTCCTGTTTATTAAAGTTCTATGTGTATATTATTTGAAAACAAAAGAATATTTTAACAAAAATAAGTGTTCTTGCTACAAATTTTAAAAAGTTAGCTTTGTATTATGGTTTGATTAGTACAGTTGAAATAGATTATAAGTTAATCACAATTTTGTTTAAATTAATGTTATTAATATTGATAAAATGTATATATATATATATATATATATATAATTTTTTAATCTATTATGAACTTGAATATTATTAGAAGAATATCAGCACAAAAAACCAGCCATCATCTCATATGATCATATGATTCCTCACACAGCTTGACCACTGTTTTACCATGTTGAAAATAGCCATCAACACCTCAAAAACAGAAGCCATATTTTTGCTAGATACAAAAAGCACCAGACATCTACATCAGAGAGAATAGAATCTCCTGGTCTATAATCAAGCTAACTACCTAGGAATTTTATCCTTGATAAAACTCTCACTTTCAAACAGCATGTAACTTTTCTTAGAGAAGAATTATAAAAAGCCGCGCATAAATTCTATCTCTTAATTAAGAGAGTCCCAGGAAATCAAAACTGAGTAATAGAAACAAAATGCTTAGTAACTCACTGATCCTAAAATCGATTGCGACCTGCGCTTCCCTTATTTGGGGACATGCAGCAAAAACCCATATTAACTATTTAGAAATTGCTCAAAGTTTAATTGCCAGAAAAATTCTTAACGCTCGCTGATTTATGAGGTATGTAGACCTCAGGACCGCGAGTAAAATACGCACTATTAGACAAACCATCAGGAGAAAGGCTACCACCTTCTGTAATAAAATTGACAACTCTGAGAATAAATCGATCACTAGCATCGAAAATTTTTCTCTTGGCCTAAATTTCCACAGACCCAGATCAATCCTAATTGATCTTGATTTTTTTTAACATCCTGAATAGATTTCTTTTATCTATACTATCTAAAATTATCTCTAATTATATATATACTACCCAATGATTATAGTCGAACTTCTCACCTAAAATTAAATGCAAAAATAGCTGACTCTAATCAGCCATCCACAGAAACTCCACTCGATACAAATAATTTTAACTTTTTACATCTAAATATTTTCCCTCTTTAACTTTGACTCCTTTGCTGTAACTGGATCACGCGCGCGGCTAGGCATCGCCCCGCCCACACACATCATGGAGAAAAAAAGATTTTTTCCCCTGTCTCAAGATTTTTTCACTATTTTTTTATCTTTATTTTATTTATATTTGTTAACTTATTCACATCAAAGTAATTTTTCTTTTTTTACTTTTCATTACTTACATTTTAAAATTTAAATATAAATTATTAAAAAGGGCAATTTGTAAGCGTTTTAATGTCACCCAAAATGTCCTGAAATGAGATGAAGGTTCGGAAGAACTAAGTGCCCTTACTCCACCAAACTACAACTACTAGAAGAACCATTATTTTTGAATATAAGTCAAAGAACAACTTTAGTGTTCTTCGAGAAAAAGTAAAAATTACTTTTCAAGCCTAAATATGAAAATCCTCATTCAGAGAAAAAATTTTTTTTTGAAGGACACCATAGCACTGTACATAAACATGAAACAGTTTCTCTAAGACTCAAAAACTTCAGATACCTTAATCGGAGCCATCCACTCTGTGCAAATTATTCTCGAAATTGTTTGCCAGAATAACAATGCATTTCTTTACTCTCCGGAAAGAATTGCGTGACATACCCTGTCTTTTTTGGCTCCAGTTCTTATCCTCATTTCAGAATTCAAGATAAACACTAGCAGATAAAATTATTTACTTATTTATATTTATATACAATGTACTTCACGTAATTCACGATGAAGAAAAATAATTTCCCGCTATTGCATAGTTGTTTTAAGAAACATAGTAAAGGGATTGAAAGCGAAACATTTTCGAAACATATAATCAAAACATATGTTCCTGGGAATGAACGGTTAATGCTAGCGTTATGAATTGGCGTTGCTCTGTAGCAGATATTCTAAAAATAAGTGCCCAGATAGAATATATTTAAGTAATTACAATAATGAAGCATCATTGTGAGCATTAACAATTATAGCATTTAATTTTCGAATGATTACTGCCATCAGTCATTTGCCATATGGTTTTCCAGTTATTGATATAGCAGAAGATGCAATAATTCTCAACAAGTTTATGTTATGACGAGTACAAAGTACTGGTCATGTTTTTCAAGATACGTAACAATTCGAGAAAAGTGCGTTTTTTGAAATTATCTGGAATTTCAGTTTTTGATAAATCATTGTCCTTACTATAAATTAAAATTCAAGATTTAAATGTTTTCATAAACAATGTATGTAATAATTTTTTACCCTTTTGCAAATTCCTAGAATTCCGAAATCTTTTCAAGTACAGCCATTCTTCGAGTTAAGGAGCTCTTTAGATTTCAAGTTGATTGTTTTTCAGAACATGACTACGTCAGACAGGTGGCATTGGCAACAACAACATGTTTAACAATCAAGTTTGCCTCCCTTCGAAATTCCGAATATGTTAGAAATGGGAATCCTTAACTGACTCAATAACTGGAATTCCCAATTACTTTGAAATGTGTGTTACACAAATGCTTGAAATTACTTCCACATAATTAAACAGCAAACTTTCCCCAACCGGGAACGAGTAACCCTGATAAAACTTCCCTTTCAAAAGCTCGTAAAACTGTTTGTACATAGTTATTGGAAATAATAAAATTACATTCGACAGAAAGTTCATATATTCTCATCCAATTTCAGTTTAATTACTGTATTGTAAAATGTAAATGCCCAGAAATGTTTCTGCAGTAAATTCTGATTCAAAGTATTGTGAAAGTATTTTCATTAAAATAAAATGAATAATTAATTAGGAATACATTTCTATCCATTTAGAATGAATTAAATTAGCTTATTGATATTATAGAAAATAGTGTTTGATTCCATCTTCTGTGTTCAGCTTTTAGGCAAATAGCTTTCTCGCAATCTTTACCTTTTATTTATTTGTAAAAAGGAAACATTCCTATTTTACACAAAATAGAAAATATTTTTTTTTTATAATTTCATTTATTTTGGATCAGTGAATACTAATTCAACCCAAAATTATATCAATCAACATAATTCTAAGATGATTCCCATAAGACGATTTTAGATTATTATATTCGAGTCCGAACATTTCTCGATATTTAAGAATGTTTAATTGTTATTAACTCTGTTTGACTCTTAAACTGAGACTTTATTTGAGTTATCGGAACTGGCTTTTTTTTAAAAAAAGGAAATATTTACAATGAATTGTACAACTCTAATTTAACTATTGACAAAAATAATTGTTCTGCATAAATAATCCCCCCCCCTTATATTAATTAAGGTATAATTATTCACAATATAAATTTAACAATAATGATCGGGAAAGAAAAAAAAAATCTTGCGATGAATCAGATAAAAAAAATGGCACCCCCATCGTTATTTATTTTTTTCTTTCAATATAAAGTTATTTCTCCACGAAAAAGACTGTTTTAAGAATATTCATGATTTAATTTTTATTTATTATAATTTAGTACAGTTGAAAAGTTATTATTTGCTTTTTAATAGAATTAATTCCGTTATGTTTTGAATTAAAATACAGTATTATATATATCGATTGCTTCAATAATTTACTTACACCTGATTCATCACAACAAAACAGGAAGATTTATATCGTTAATACAGGAATAAATTATAAAAGGAAAGATAATTTCTGATTTTGTACCCAATAAGCATTTCTGACAATTGACTTGCATGCAAGTTTAAGATCTTTCATAAATTTATTTATGCACATTACCTTTTTTCGACGGTGAAAGATGAATCTGCTCACTACTCAGAAAAGGAGCAAGTGCAATAAGTATTATTTAAAAAGTGCAAAATTCTTAAATATGTAAGAATAATATCACACACATATTGTACACAGTACCTATACCAACTCTCTTAAGGACTTCTCAATATCCCTCACTCCCAATATAGTTCTTAATATCCCTCAAAAAGCTGAAAGGGAATATTTGGAGGTTGTTCAAGGGAGCGGATATTTGGTCTGAAACCACGAAAGTGCAAAAACAGCAGATCTTCGAGCACGTGTTTATCAACATCAGGTCCCCCCCTTTGTGTTTAGGGAGAAGTTCTTGAATAAATATGGCTTCAGTGCAGAATAACACCGAAATGCAATGTTTGTTCGTAAATATCGTTAGTCGTTTCCACTATTAGCTCACTCGCGTTGCAGCGACTTACTGGCGAGCAAATTTTAACACAAAAAATAATCTCCTGAATTTAACACCGGAAGAATGGGCGTGCATATTTGCAAATGATATTTGTGAACATTCGGAGAGCTCTTTGAAAGGAGCAACTGCTCAGTAGATACTTCCTGTGTTAAGTCGTGAAGTTTATAGTGAATAAAATAGAACCAATGGGAGTTTCATTAAAATAACCAGTATAAAAGCATCAAAAAGGCTGTCACGCCTACAGCCTTTCTGTAATGAACAATGCGAGATAATATAAATTTTGGAAAATATCTTCCAAGAGGTATATTTGACGAATGTTTATTTGCGTACCTTCTGCTGAGTACCTTGGATAAGAGATGTATTGCACACAGGAAATACTCTTTTAGGAAATTTTAATTACAAGAATCAATTTTAGTATGTACGTTGCACAAAGGGGAAAAAAGAGTGGAAATGAAAAACACATATTTTTCCTAAATAGAATTAAACTCTGCCATCGAAAAAAAATATTTCCTTTGAGAGTAGCAAAACCTAACAAAATATATAAGTTTGTTTAAAGTGCAACTTTAAATAATGTAACTACTTCAGAATTTAGCCGAACTTCAGAAGTATCAAAATCCATTCTCATCAATATAATAGATATTACCGTTTCATGCTTTAATTTAATGGACATAAAAGTGCTTAGAGAAATAGACCATGGTATCATAAAGGATTCTAAATTAAAGGAAAAAAACGAGTCAGGTAATTGGATAACATCCGAACGGAAAGCATCTGCTCTGGTCATATCACAAAGACCGTAGACATGAATCCATTTGGCGGTGCCCACAAAAGCGGGCGTTAGCCGAAGGGCCCGAACGAATGGATGATTTCATTGAATAAACTCCTTTCGGAGTCTGGCAATAGGATTGTATGGTAGGGCAAAATGCATTTATTGTGTTAGGGTGTGACGCAGGCCAGGTATTAAATTAATATCACTGTACACAGATTGAGTGCACAGATGCGGCATGCTTGGGATGGATTCCAGAAACAATAAAGGATCTGTTCAGTGTTGAATTTGCGAATTCATATTGCTTTCAGGACTTATCCTTTTTCAATCCTTTGCTTAGCGAGTATTTCATGCGTTGGAAACTGATTAATTGTATATTTTATAAACAATCCAAAAGTCATATTTGGAAGAAAGAATTAGATGCATGTTTAAATTATGAATACATCTTAGAAAATATTTATTTATTAGTCTGCAATGATCAAGTTACATTTCGTAAGACGTGCATTTATTTTTGCAGCAAATAGATGTTGAATATATATTATGTATATGCATTTTAGGACGAAGAAAATATTTAAATAACATGTTTATCAAGTTGAAAATGTATCAAGCACATCAACTCAGTAAATGAACAAATTTAAAGGGGAATAAAATGGAATCTTTTAGAGATGTCTTTTCATTTAAGAACTTCTCCTCCCAAAAGAGGAAAAAGTAAAGCAGAACCAAAAGCACATACACACTTGGGGAATTACAAATAAAAACACAATTTGATCAATTTTTCTTCACAATCCACTACATCTTAATGCAGCATTTTTAGAAAAGTTCCACACAATCGCTTTTATAAATGAATAAAATAGTATTAGGAAAAAATGCTATGTTTCGAATAATCTAACTGAATGTAAGTTAAAGTTCTTAGATTTAAAGCTAAATTTTTTTGACACAATAATGTTCTTTATAGAATTGACTGAATCAGATGTTTTAATAAATAACAGAGAAAAGGTTAAATAAGTGGTTAATTTTTTAAAATAAGCTTTCATAAAAGACAGTGTGAAAGACAAACCAAACAAATAAAATGAAATGAACGTGTTGAGTTTAAACATTCCTAGTATAGGAAGTATATCTATGAAATTCCAATAATGTTACTTTTACTTTTTAGTCGTAATCGAAATCTCGATTTTTCTCTTAAATTACCCAAGAGCGAATATCGTCTCTACTTTTGTAACTTACAGCGAATGGAAATAAATTTAAAAGAGCTTTGATACGTTTAAAAGTGTTTCCTTACTTCAGCGGTTAACGTATTCAACAATCCTTTCCAATAGATTTGCCAAATAACGTGTACCAGAAAACATATCAATTCACTCTATTTACATTTTTTATGGATTAAATCTAAATCGAATGTCGGCCTCGTGCCCCGGAGCAAGACCCCTTCTCTTTCAATTACTCAACCCTCTCTTATTCGCAGGGTAGTTTTTTGGTGTTTGCCAGTTTTCGAAGAATACTTTTCTACCCTTCTCCCACTCTCGTCGGGCGTCGATTTTTGTTTCATTACATCATTGTAAAGTGCTTCTAATCTTCGCTTGGATTCTCAGAGGGATTTCGGAGGGGAATTTGTTCCATTGTTCCCATTCCAGCCCTTAGGGTATCCTACATTCCCCCCTCCCCCCAAGCGATGCAACAGCAAGAAATCGTGCGTTTCTTCACCCTTGGTTATATTAATTTTGTTCCTTTATTTGTAAGGGAAGGGGAGGGTTCTATTTTGCTGCAAGAATCCATCTTTTTCCATTACAACGCTAACGCAATAAATGGGATCGCGCTCGGATTATTAACTGAACCCACTAAAACCCTCTTTCGCGTCGGTGCTTTAATGGGGGAGGGGGTGTTCTTTTATAATTTAAATACGTATTGAAATTGCGCCGTACTGAAAGAGAGGATAAGGCATTGTGCTTCGCCAGTCATCTGCCAAAATTTTTTTTCAAATACATGATTCGAACATTTATGAAAGGAGCGCCAATTTTGCAAGTGTTTTTTTTTTATTTTCTTTTGTTTCACTTACTTGTCTTTATATATATATATATATATATATATATATATATATATATATATATATAAAAAAAAAAAAAAAAAAAAAAAAAAAAAAAAAAAAAAAAAAAAATATAATATATATATATATATATATAATAGAAAGATAATTTTTTTAAAGTCTTTTGAGGTAAGGCGCAACTATTTAAAAATTTCAACTATCGAACTTTTTCCTTTTCTGTTGATTGATTCAATTATAAACACAAGTATTTTGTATCATCCATATGAGTGTAAAACAATACGGTTCTCAAACAACTGCACTGACTCCTAGGTAAAAATTGAATCTTACAGTCAGTTGAACAATGATTATTCTTTATTTATATATATATATATATATTAGCTGTTACGCACCCCTTCTTAGTGCGGGTGAATTGAAAAATAAAAACAAGAGAGATCGAAGGACAAGGCTATTTTTACTGAGTTAATTTTAAGTAAAATGCAAATTAAACAAACAAACAAAAAACTTTTAGCACGTTTCTGCTCAACCAAAATTGCATTTGCCAAATTTTAAGTCTGTAAGTCTAATAGCTGAAAAAACGGAGATTTTTTAAAATTTTTTTTATCTATAACCCACCCGTAACCCCTTTGTCGGTCGACATTTGAAAACCAGCTTCTAAACTGACCTCTACTCAGCAAAAGTAACATGTTTTCCTAATTTCATGTAGGTTTAGTACATAAAAGAAAAATTTTTAATATAAAACACCCTCGTAAAAACCCTCTGGGGTTGATTTTTGCAAAACCCCTATTAGCAGATTTGTACTCCATGAAAGGAGCATACCCACTAATTTCAAGTCTGTAAGTCAAATAGTTAAAAAAAAAATGGAACATTTATCTACACCTTTATCTTACCCTTAACCTCTTAAAACACCTTTAGGGGTCTATCTTTGCAAAAAAATCTTATGTTGTTGTAACTAATGCCACCTGATCGGCATGTGACAGATCGAAGCCCACGAAATCTATCGCTGTAAAGGGTTAGATTGTACGCCTGTCATTAGACGTAGCATTGAGCACCAAGCAGGTGACAGTATTTTTTGGCTCGTTTCCACCCCAATTTTGAGGGAGAATATCCAGGGGGTAGTCAGAGGTCTCCCACCTCTTTTCCTTTTCAACCAACCTAATGAGAGGGCTGACGGCTCGACGGCTTTTTAGAGTATCCCCATGCCACGAATGCACTCTACATTTACAAACCTCCATACCTTCTCCGGGATTCGAACCCAGACCCAACGACACAAAAGTCAGCGTCGTTAACGACTGTACTGGATGGGTGGCACTTATTTTGTAGCTAAACTGTACTCCTATGAAAGGAACATGCAGGCTAAATTTCAAGTTTGTAGTTCTAGTCGTTCAAAAGGGGGATATTTATCTGTAACGCCCCTTTAACTAATCGCAATACCCCTTATGAGTCGATTTTCGTAAAACCCCTACTTATATATATAATAGTCCTCTACTCCACGAAAGGTGCATGTCTGTAGGTCTAATAGTTCGAAAGTGGAAACATTGTCTGTAACGCCTATTTAACCCCCTTGGGGGTGAATTTTCATGGAAAAACCTCTTTTATAGTGATTCTCTACTCCATGAAAGGAACATGTGTTATTTTGCAGAAAATGGGAGCTATTTTATTATGCTACTAATTTTTCAAGCAAGTATTTTCACTTAAAAAAGATATAAATGAAAAAGAAAACTATACAGATAACAGACAAAAAGGGAAATAGAATAATACACCAAACGTTAAATAGTAGCTATTACGTAAAATGAATGAACAGTTATATATCTGAAGCATCAATAATTATTTTAGTGCATAAGAATTCCCTTCAGAGTTTTGCAATAATTTATGTAATAGACACACAAAAAGAGCGCTAAAATCAGGACTGTGTAGGAATAACCTGGAAAAAAAATTTAATAGCAAACTTCAATGAATTTCATCAAAATCAGGAATACATCCTCAGTAATTACGTAAAAAAAATAAAACCAATCCTCGTAATTATAAGGTTCACCCCTGCTGAATCTATTCCACACTGCGATCCACGTGTCTCTCATTTTTTTCTGTAGAATGATAGAAAATATTACTCGTTCAATCACGACGCTCGAATTTGCTGTTATGGATGTATCAAGAAAAGAGTTATAACTCTATTATTTTTTTCTTTCAATAATTCGTTTCTTTTTCGGAGAGTGGATCTCATCATTATGGATTCATTCATTATCGGCCGGAGTAATTAATCACGTTGGGAAGTGATATCCAATTGGCGTGATTAGCGTCAGCCTTGTTTCACCTTAAATTGCTTTCTGGCGGATGGGATGAAAAATCTCGAAGAAAATGGGCTTAATTATTTGGATATGCACGCTCGCTTTTTACTGATTGGAGAATTAAGAAAAAAAGGGTTATTACATTTTTTGCATAATGTCCTGAGATGTCAAAATTCGAGAGAAATTGCAGAAAATAGTTTTTAGGAAGCATTTAGTTTTATATTAATTACACATACAAACACAGATTTTTTTTTACTTAACTTTAGGAAAGGATGAATAAATGGGTTTTTGTTTTGTTTTCTTTCTTTCAATGATCCCTAAGATTAAAACTACGGTCTTCTCATATACAATGTCTTGCACTTGTTCACTTTCTATTGCATATAAACCACGAACAGATACCTGATATTTACATTAAAAGCAACTATCGTAGGAAAATCATAACTGTTTTAACTTCTACCTTGTCCATAACTTAAGAGTTACTCGTGACACAAATACAACACAACCTCTTGGACTGTAACTCTCTTTAACTACGGAAATTTCTGCGGGCATATGGGTTTCTAGGAACCCTCAATCCCGTATCTGGTAAAAAGTATAACTCTCTTTATTTCTCAGAAACTTTCTTTTAGATACACGTCGCTGGTCATGAGCAAACAATGATGCGATATTATAATTTATGACGTTCTTTTCAAGTATACTAAATAATGTTAGGTGAATAACCGTTTGGATAAAAGGTAACACAATAATGTATAAATATACTTAAATACATAAGAGTTTTAATTTATAAGTATATGCCATTTAGTAAATTTTTTTCATCTTTTGTAAGTAAAAGTTGTTAATTTATGAAAAACCATTTTATAAAGTAAATTCAACGAGAAGATCATAAAACATCAAATGTACAATCAATAAAACCAGTTTAAATTCTCAGTACTCTGATATTAAATTAAGTTTTACAGGAAAGTAATTCCTTTTCTATTTCAATGTCCAACAGCTTTTTAAACTTAGGATGAACCTGCGATGAGTCGATAAGAAAAGTTGAACGTTTCATTATCAGCGTCCTTCAGAGCAGTGAATGATTTATTCATTCGCGTGTTTTAGTATCATGCATATGGATCGGTGTCATGTAAATCAATGGACAGGCCGAATAAAATTCACTTTCATTGAAGCTAAACATAAGGGAAACGTCAAAGTTAATGGATACTACGAATTTATTGCTAGCGAAAAATGCTTAATATTTCGTATTTTATAAATCGGTATATTTTCTAAATAGAGTGACATTTTTGACTCAACTTGAAATAAAAAAAAATTCCAAAATACGGCAAGAAAAAACACTCTTCTCTAAAAATACATTATTAATTGGTATATGCACTTGATATTGTAAGTAAAAATCCAAAAAAACACTGAGAAATTGTTCCATGTTTTAAAAATGATAAATATACAAGCATATATGTTCTGATAAAAAAGGGCTTCTGCATAAATACCATTTCATACTCTTACGTCTTGCAAATCTGTCTTAAAAAGTGAGTAAATAAAATAGTAAATATTCGCAGGGAATCTTAAAATAGAAAATTGTGCTTTCCCTGCAAAAACATTAAAAATGAAAAAAAAATAATTGACAAACAATTTTAAAACAGCAAAATAAAAAGAAGTTTCACTTCAAAAACTTAATCAAAAAAGAATATATGAATTTTAAAATTATTAACGAACAAATGAGTTCGATTTTAGTTGGTACACAAGTCATATATAACTGTAAGCTGATTGTTTTTTCTAACTTTTTTATATTTACGTCCTACTTTTTCTTCAAAAATTGCAGCGGGCCCCTAGAATTCGTAAAAATTTAATTTCAAATTTTATTGTTTTATAACTTGTTTAAAGGGATGCAAAATAACACGCCAGATTTTGTGTCTATAATATTCTTATACTGCAAAAAAAAAAGTTTAATATAATGCGATGTATTTTTATTCGTTTCACAGATCTTACAAGTCTTATAAAAATGCATGAAGATAAATGTTTAATGTATCGTAATAATACTTTATTTTACATGATAGTTTGGTTTGTTTTTCGGAGAAAAAAATTCTAAAACCGAGGCATCATTGAAAATATAGAAAATGAGATTATGTAATTGTTTCATTTGATCATTTTTTTAAAACGCGCCCCACTGGTACAGAAATAATACTATAAGCTATGGATAAAGAAGTAATTTCTTATTTTTATGAACATTAGAAAAAGAAAAGTTATTAGTGATATCTTACCTAATGAAATATCACTAAAGCATATATGGTACGCAGTGGAGACATATTACCTATTACAGAAATAACTTCTCTATAATAATGATCAAACGTAAAGTGAGAACCTAATTTATTTTTTTCAAGAAACTTATTCTTTGGGAGACCTAAAAAGAGAATAAACAGTGGAATTAAATTTAAAACAATAAAAAAAGGAAAACTTTTTGCTTCTTCTTTGTCCGTTGCTGTGAAGAACCGATATGTGAAAAGACACTTGCGAAGGTGCTCCCTCGAGAAATTCAGCCTTCTCTGTTTTCAGTTTAACATTTAGATTACCTCCTCCGAAATGTGATCAGGTCGCCTAGCAACGGCCATTTTATTCATCAGCTTATTTGCAGAGATGGCTGCTGTAAATGGGTGATAATTGGTTAAGAAGCCCATGAAGCA
The DNA here is from genome assembly GCA_019973975.1 of Trichonephila clavata. Lineage (NCBI taxonomy): Eukaryota > Metazoa > Arthropoda > Arachnida > Araneae > Nephilidae > Trichonephila > Trichonephila clavata. The sequence continues at coordinate 167,568 of BMAO01008129.1, forward strand.
GAGTCGCCATTTGAATGTAACAGTTTGAATACAGAGTTCACAGTAATTACATAAGAGTTTGCTTGTGCAATTAGAAGCCTATTTAACTAGTCTTATTCTCTTCTCTGTACTATAGGTGTTTTGCTTCTTGCTCAATGTTGCCTTAAAGAGAATTTAATATTTGATATGAATAAAAGTTCTTCGTATTCCTCTTTCGGGTGATACATGAAGCGAATAATTTGATTAATTATTCATTTTCTTACAAAAAGGAACCTTGTTTTAAAAACGTTATTAATTCGTTTTACTATTCATTGAGTAACAAATCGGGAGTCAATAACAGTAGATCTTTTTCTCTTTCTATGTATGCAGAGCTTGTTTTCAAAGTCGTTTATAGATCGATTAAATACTTTTATTGCCAGTTAATGGTGCAATTCTTCAAACAATGAATGCCTTCACCACATACTTTGAAATTTTTGCTTTGATTTTGGAGCTATCTGTTAATTAAACGAAGCTTTTTATTTGAATAAAAAGCTGGAGAAAAATTGGCAAAATAACTGTAGGATATTTAGTAAGGATTTTAAGAAGAGTGAATATTTCATTTTGCATCACTCACTATATGTTTACATCTAACACTTCAAATTGGAGCTCTAGTTTATGATATTAAAGAGGGTCTTCGTATACTTCGAATTATATGCACAAAAAGTAGACAACGCCATCAGGTTTTTTTCAATTGTTCCATTATGCTTATTTTTTGTTCTGTAATAAATTTTAAAACAAATACTTTTGAAATTATAGCTCAATTTAATGAAATTTTATGGTCCTACTCATTAAATCGAGCCAAATTTTTCTCACTATGACCCGTAATATTATGTATGCAGCGTTGTTGTAATTAAACTTTGCATACTTATAAAAGGACTTGCGGAATGGTCTCCAGACCATATGTTTAAATCATAGACATTTGAGATCATACGCTCAAAATTTATTAAATAAAAAAAAAATTAAAAAGGGACTATATAAACTTCCAAGCCAAAACCTTATGAACACCTCCACATTTTTCAAAAAACTCGTCTGGATGACGTGGGAACTACGTGATTAAGAAAAATAGTACTGCATTGCTGCTGGAGGAGGTAAGGTATCTTTCTTGAACCTACTGTTGCCAGTTAGTTCAAAGCTAATTTGAAAGAGGACAGATTTAATGGTTCGAAGACTTGGAACGAGTATTTCCGAAGCAGCACGACTGCTTGTTTTGTGCTGTTTTTAGTATATATGCGAAGTGAATAGATAACGATGAAACCAGAAGTATATACCTAGCTGTTGGACGTCTACGCGTCATAAGAGAAAAATGACGTTGGAAACTGTATCGCTTGGTAAAGCAAAATCGGCGACATATAGTGATTCAGCTGACAGCCCAATACAATTCAGATTCAGGTGCAAGTGTTTCGGAACATACAATTAAGCACATATTATTGGATATTGGACTGCGTAGCAGACGTCCCACTCCTGGACCTCTGCTGAACAAGCGTCATCGCCAACTATCTGGAACATTGAAGCTTGAACATAAATAAGTTGAAGAGAGTTTTTTGGTCGGATGAACCACGGTTTCTCATGCACCAAGTTGATAGTTGCGTCAGGATTCACTGTCTTTGTCAGTGGAACAGTTTGTCCCTCCATGTACACAGACTGGGGATAGCGGTATTATGATTTGAAGGGAACGTTTTTACCATAATATTAAGAGTAAGATTTGAAGATCTACGTAATACTAAGATTTGAAGAACATTCTCATAATACAAGAACTAAGGGTCCCAGAGTCTGTAACTCTTGCACCCTTAGTAGGGACCTTGGGAAATTGGAGATTATTTGAGGATAATTTCGGATCAGCTGCACCCTCATATGCCGTCTTTTTTCTTCTCAACTGGAAATGGAATCTTCCAGCTGGACAACGTCCCATGTCAAAAGGCTAGAATTGTATTAGAAGAGTTCGAGGAGCATAAAGATGAATTCCAATTAATGACCTGGCTACCTAAGTCGGCGGATCTTAATCTAATAGAGCACATTTGGGTTTCCATAGAAAGGCAACTCGGACATCACACATCTTCATATCGGAATGCCTCGACTTTACATTTGGTACCACCTGTCTCCAGTCATCTACCAAGAACCTGTGGCATTCATGCAAAGGCGAATTGTAGCTGTTTTTCAAGGAGAAAGAGGCGCAGCGTGTTATTGGATAAATGTTCATAATGCTCTGGCTTTTCAGTGCATATGGCGTTAATTGTTATAGTACTTATTGAGAAACAAATCTGATAGAGTACAAAATTAGGTTTTATTTGTAAATCATCCCATCTTAGATCTGAAGATAATTGCAGTTCATTTACTTTAACGTGGCAGTAGAATTATACGAGGAGCCTCTTCTTTTTCAATCATAACGTATGTAGAAGTTGGTATTTGGGCCGATACCTTCGTATCCGCACTCCAATCATGCGCAACACGTGGCTATACAAAACCGATTAGAATCAATGCGTATATATATTCTTTAACACCATGGATTTTTGTATAATGCTTGTTTATAATCAGTTAAGCAAATATTTTAACTCTTTAGAAACTTTAAAACTTTATTAGGTTTTGTGTCTTAAGAGATTAGATCATTCAGTTATTTCCTTAAATCTAACATTAAATATTTCACGGTGTCATGTTCAGATGGGGTTTAAAAAGGAATAAATCAGATTCTTCCACATATCCTCTAGGTAAGAGTTTATAATGAGAAAGAATAAGACAAAGTTTAAGTTCTTCAATGGCACCATTATTAGCAAGTTAATAGCAATTCGGGAAATTTATAAAATAAATATGTTTCGGAGCCCCTTCAAACGTTATAATACTACTCTTTTATAGTTGATTCAAATGTTATTTATTTGACTCTTGAAGCGCATAAAGTACCATCAAATTTAATCAAACATTATTTAAGTAACATTTATGTCTGCTGTTCCCCCCCCCATCTCCTTTTTTTTGCAATATCTTCACTAATCGCTTTAAAAAAAAAGAAACTCTGATTTTTGTTTTAAGTGGAACGAAATTAAGAATGTCTTCTTTTTAAATGTAAATGTAATGGATCTTAAATTTATGTTTATTATTTTCTTCTGTTTCTTGTGAATTCTGAACCAATGAGCTTGAAATCAACCGTCACAGTTAATTAAGTGCTAATATACCCCATTCATGTTTGTCATTAAAAAAAAACAGAACTTTTTTTTTACTTCGCACAAAAATCTAGAGAAAATTCCTTTGTCATCACTTTAAAAATAAGAGGCGCGATTTTTTTTTTTTTACTTGTTATATTTAATCGCCATTTGAATAAGATTTGGTTTTCTATTGGATCGGAATAAATTCATGAGCCTCCTTTTACTTCTGCAAACTTACTTCTTCGAACTGTTTTTTTATAACTTAAAATGCCTCATTCGTTTCTGTGAACAGAAATTTTCAATAATAATACTAACAAAATAAACATGAGATTTGACGGGTGAAATGGTAACAAAGAAGCAACGAGGAACAAAATCCCTCCTCTCTAAGCCTTGTAAGCTCCGACTGTTTCTTTTTTTCACAAGAATTGTTTCATTAATTTCTTAATGTCTTTGATGACACTTTAATCCGATTTTAAGGAGAGAACATGATAATTAAAATGTTAACGTCATTCTTAAAAAAAATGTATTTACTTATATTTCATTGCTCTTGTGAATCAGTATGGACTTAAAAATTCTTTCTTAAATAACGTCATTTGCAATACATGAATACATTTTTCAATTATTCGACGACTACATTTTGCATTGAAATTAAAGGCTTCATTATACACTCTTGTATTCACCTAAATTCTACATGCTTGAAAAAAATAATTGTCTCCTGGTATTTTTGTCATACATGAGACGATTCAAACAATTTACAAAAATGAAATAAAAAAGTTAGCTATTATAGTTATATACAGTGGTGGCAAAAAGTCCTGAACACACTCATTTTTTAGCGTAATTTTTGTGTTTGACTTCATTTTTCGTTGTGGAATTATCGCACTATCTTAAATATTGTTATTGATTTTAAAGTATTTTTTCTTGCTGATTTCAAATCTGTTTGTAGATTTCATCTAAAGTAAATAGTTTCATTGATATGTTGAAAAAACCTTGACAAGAAAGCACAAGGTCACTGTAAGAATGAGTGAGTGTGTTTTCCACCAGTGATAAAGGGTTGAAAGAAAAAGGTGAAACGTGGTTTACTGTATTGAATGCAGTTGTGTGTGTGTGTGCTTGTGGAAAATAGTGTATTGACAGCAATTTGAAGTGCGTTTGTGGAAAATATTGGAATTATGGCTAAATTTTCATATCTGCCTGAGAATAAAAGGTACAAAATAATACATTTGAAGGAAGAAGGTTATTCTATGCCCCAAATTGCTGCTAAAGTACCATGTGGCCTTTCTACTGTTGTGAGAACTTTGAAAAGATTTTCTGAAACAAATTTTATTGCGGACAGGGGGCGATCAGGATGACCAAGAAAAACATCTTTACGTGAAGACAGGTTATTGCACAGAATTTCACTTTCAAACAGAAAGCTTAATTCCTCGCAAATTTTGAAACAATGGACTTTGACATCAAATGTGAGTGTGTGCCCAAGAACTGTTAGAGGAAGACTGCTGGAAATTGGGTTACGAGGCTGTAAAGCGCGCCCAAAACCATCACTGACTGCATTTCAACGCAAGAGGCGATTAATGTGGCCAAGGGAACATTCATTATGGACTATTAAAGACTGGGAAAAGGTAATATTTAGTATATTAAAAAGGTATTTCTGGCAACCAAAGTAGTGCCTATGTAAGACGACGCACTCATGAGGAATTCAGCCCTCAGTGTCTGAAGCCCACAGTAAAGTACCCGACAAAAGTGATGGTATAGGGTTGTATGTCTTCTCATGGTGTTGGAAGACTTCACATCGTTAGCGGAACAGTGAAAGCCATGGATTACATTGAAATACTACAAAATAAATTGATACCAACTGCGAGAGATCTTTTTGGGAATCAGGCATGGATTTTTCATTACGATAACGCCCCTTGTCATCGTGCAAAGGTAGTCCAGAAATGGTTGAAAGAGCATACTGTGAATAGAATGAACTGGCCAGGACAGTCTCCCGACCTTAATCCGACAGAGAACTTATAGTTTAAAATTGGTTATGAAATTTCAAAGAAAAAACCTTCAAACAAACGTGAATTAATTGAAGCTGTAATATTTTCCTTCAACCATATTGTCACGAAAGATCTTCTTTTGAAATTGGTGCATTCCATGTCAAAAAGGTATAGAGCCGTAATTAAAGCAAACGGCTGGCCCATAAAATATTGATTTTATAACATGTGACAACAATGTAATTTTCAAAATGCTTATTAAATATACCGTATTTGTCAATTTTCGTGTTATTTTTTTTGTGCATATTATGTTATTCTATATTGTTTTATTCTGCACATATTTCACATTGTGTTCAGGCAGCTTTACTACAAAAAATATTTTAATCATTAAGAAACTAGTAGTAGATTTGAAATCAGCATAAAAAAATACATTAAAATCAATAACAATATTTAAGATAGTGCGATAATTTCACAACGAAAAATGAAGTAAAACACAAAAATTACGCTAAAAAATGAGTGTGCTCAGGACTTTTTGTCACCACTGTATAATAAAACATCTTACTGCCATTTAGGAAGGATGGTGGTCAGTTACTGACGACTTGAAATCTCAGACTTCATGTTATGCATTTCATGACACCTGTGTACTCAATTTTAGATTAATCGAAACAAATTTATATCAGTGTTATACAGATACGAGTAGTAAAATCGCCATGCAAACACATGCACATATTTACACAAATTGAAGTACCAAAAAAATGGATCAAATGCTTATACGCAAATGAGGAAGAAGTTCAACTAATCGGTTTCAATTGATTTGGTAAACATCGCCTATATAAGAGGATGGAAGCTGTTAGATCAATTGCCGACTTTCTGCTAGTAAAATGTCACGTGATCTCGATTAAATTGGCTTAACTCGAACATTAGGTGCGAGATGAGCGTGAGGCGATTCAGAGCATTCCTGAGTTAGATATTAAGTTTGGATTTTCGTGTTCGACTACAGCAGAATAGGGTGAATAAAAGTCCTCAACGCTACTGATCGCACTTGAGCGTGAAAAAACCTGAAGAAATTGCACTTCTGAAAGCTGAAAAGGAACGAAAATGTTTTTTACGAGGTAGTTATTGGAATATATTTTCTACAGATTTCAGTTTTGATCGTCAATAAATACCTACTTGGAAGCTGATCATAAGTCTCATTAACTAGGGAATTCAAAACCAAAGTATTGAGCAGGATTGCAAGAGAAAGATGCTTACTTAAATTGGGTTCATCAAATAGATTAGTGATGTCTGAAAATATGTTGTCTGGTCTGACGAGAGTAGAATTTGTCGTGAAATAATGGTACAGCTATCAGGAAAACCCACTCAAAATTAAGGATCTCGTAAATCAATTAGAAATGCTGTCTATTAGAGAGTATACCACATAGTATGTGTAAGATGTAGTTAGCAATACTTGAAACCTTGATAGATCTATAGATGAATCAGTTAAGTCATAAACCCTTAAGTAGTGTTTCCGATCACCATCATCCATTCAAAGCCGGTGTGCATTTCGATGGCTTCGACATTTATTTGCTGCGAGACTAAGCAATACGCAACTTGGCATCACTTTTGATCAGATTTCTCTTGGAACTCTTTTCTGACTGAAAACTTCTAGTGGCCTTATGTTGCATTTTTTTTTCAAAGCTAAGCTTTACTAAGCATATCTGAGATGTCTTTAATGATAGTGGCACATTTATACGCTACCACAAAGTACTGCGACAACTCTACGTGTTTGAAATAAACCAAAACACTCATTAGAGGGTGCATCATTTTTATTTGGCTCACTATATAAGTTATCTGGCTGATTATGTAGTAAGAAAATATAAAAATAGAAAGCAACGAGCAAATTTTTCAGCAGACAAAGTGCAGTTAACTTTTTCTCCTTTTCTCCCACAGGTTGAAAGACCCCCAATTTAAAATTTAAAAACAGAAAAGTGTTAAGTAAAAGTAATATCAGTGGGTTTTGATGAAACTTTTGAATTTTGCGCTAGAATTATACAAATGTTTACCAACATTGTTGTAAGAAACAAAATGAGTTGACAACCGATGATATTTTTCTTAATCCAGTGTTAGCTAACGATGATAATATGCAAATTACATTTATAAAGCTTAATAAAAAAGGTTAAATTAGGTTATTATTAGATCTTGAACAAGAAATTTATTCAGGTTCTAATAACCTTTTTTTCGTTCCGGGCCCTTCAAAAGTCGTCTCTTATAACGCCATATTTTGGAATCAAATCACGGTACCACAACGTGTGTGTCTATACTTTCTCTATAACTTACATATTAACAAAATAATAAAGGTATCTGGCCAGATAAGATACTACTTAATTGGTTTTAATGGATCTTTCCTAAGTATTAAGACGCGCCCATGAATTTACCGAAATACCCAATACGCATTTCAGTGCAGATGAAGGCTGCATTCGCAAGAAGTTACAAGGGAGATGAGCAGAGGCGTGCCCTACCTGTGGCCATGTTCACGGTACAAAGGAGAAAACCCGTCCAACTAATTTAACTAATTGTAGAAGTTTAATGCATTAATTAGAGGCATTCAAGAACGCGGATTAAATATTTCTTCCGCCACTTAGGCAGGGCGCTCCTGGTAATTAAATTGTGATTCCGATGTCTTTGTTGCGCCGATTCACGCTCCATTAGGAGTCTCGTCCCAAACTGAAAGAACTTTTGTTTCGACCTGAATAATGGATGATTTTGCACCCAATAGACTGTGTAAAATATCTGAATAAGGCGGGATTTATTATTTCCTCCATTGTGTTGCAGTCTATAGCGGGAAGTGGCAATATTACAGGATTATGTCCATGAGCTCATCCTGTATCAGTGTACGGTATTGAACTATCATTTAGCTCAAAGGTGGACAAACAGCGGTTGGCAAAGACAATAAAACATGGTACATTTGCCTTATTAAACTGATTCTAAAATTGAATACGACTGCAGCTGTATGAAGTTAGCACAGTAAATAAACTAAATAAAACTTATACTATTTGAGAAACGAAAACAAATGAATGCAATCCTTTTGAAAAGGTACGGCCCTCCGGTACCCTCTGCTTCTCCAAGGGGGCCCTCGAGCCACCCCAGATAGATCTTTACTGGATGTATCAGCGAATTAATCTCATCCATTTTCAATTCTAATTAATGTCAGAAACAAGTTTTTGAGGACACAGGATTCTTCCGTACAGAAATACAGTAGCCAGTCTCTTAGCATGTATTGATTCCAACAATTGAGAGGAAGTAGTTCACACATGTAGCAGCTTTTGTTACTTGTCTGAAATATATGCATTTTGATGAAACAGCACAGTTCCGTTGAGGAGTGAGTGTGTAATTGTAATAATGTTAAATTGCTGTTTTAGAAAAGAAAAAAATGCTTTTCTTTTCTAAATAATTCCTACAATTTAATACGTTCAATTATTTCCATTGGTAAACAATGAAATGTTCTTACTTGTCTAAATTCCCCGCTTCAATATCCGTCTAAAATTTTCATTCTGTAATTTACTAATTGAGATTATAGAACTATTACATGAGTACTAATAAAATGAAAAAAACGTATATAGAATATTTTAATACAATAAATAACCTCCCTTTCGCATTGCTTTCTGAAAATCTCAAGTATCTTTATAATACATTTTTAAATACGTATTAATAATCATAACAGCATACCTTTGTAAAGGTCGTACCGGCCTTAACTATATCACTTCTGATAAATGCCTCACGCAAACATAGTTTAACCCTTAATACAATATAGTATATCCGTTCTCGAAGGAATAATACAGTTATAGGGCATTGTAGAAATGATGGAAACAGTTAATTGTTTGATATTGTCAAGATTGATTAGTATAATGTTGCGCTAAGGAAATGCCATAGGGACCTTCTGGATCAATACGGAAGGAAAGATCCGTCTATTGAATGGAGGGACAGATTCCTTCTCATAGTAACTACCGATTCTCGAGTGTGTGATAACAAAAAAAAGTAATAATAATCCCAAGGCGATTGATATACATTGTATAACAGTTTATGACTTCAAAAATAATATAAAGAAAACATACAACTCATTCTATTTTTCATTCTCAATTATTACTAGTAATTTTTAATAACACTATTTTATCTAGGAATAATTTAAACTGAAAATATATGCGTGAATAATGAAAAAAAAAGAAATATTTTCTACTTTTATAAAAAAGGGGAGGGGATTTATTTCATTCTTTTCTTTTATTTATAGATTTTTTTTTCCTTCAGAATTAACATTTTTTAGTCAGTCACGTTAGTTATAGGACATCTTAACTTTGGCTAACATGTAAAATTATTTATTTCTTGTAACTGAACATATCAGCATTTTCAATATGCATATGTATTCAAATATGTAGGATGCAAATTTGACTCGGTGGAAAAAAGTTATGAATAATTAGACATTGATTATACATAAAAAAATAATTACAATTTAACAGTTTACAGACAATCGATTTCAAGATTAGAATATTAAGAAGCTGCTTATACTGGAATATTTTTTAAGAGAAAGGTTTGTATGGATTACTGATTACAATTTGCTGAAATAATATAGCTGAGAAAAAGAAATTTCTTTTGCAATAAAGAGTGTTTTTAAAGCCAGTGCAATTTTTCATGCACACATTAAGCCATCTCACATTTTCAGCTAACTATGTTTTTAAAGTATAGGGTGGTGACATTGAGTTTTCTTAGTTTTTGAAATTTTTAATATAGGAAAGGAATTTTTACAAGTCCACATTTCAAAACTAATATTACTATAAATTGGTAAATTGCTATCAGGGTTTTAACATAACATCAAATTCAAATTTTGATTGAAATAATTGGTAAATATACACACACACATAACCCACAATTGGAGATTTCATAAACTGTAATTTTACATTGACATCTGCTATAAAAAATAAAATATTTGCTGCTTCGAATCATTCTCAGCATTTTGTTCAACGTGAATTAATAAAGGTAGCATTGATTTTAAGCTCGATATGCCTTTCTAGGCTTCACAATTATTTTCTCAAATTTGCCTAAAAAATTGTTATTTTTTTTACGAATGTCTCAAAATAAAACTTATAAGTCACATAAATACGCTAAATTTTAAATAGTTATCAAAAAAACTAAAAAATTCTGATTTTGCGATAGTATAGTGTGTTGGTCCATTGTCCACATTAATGTCTACTCTTTAAATACACCCTTCATTTGATAGTAAAATTCATGGCACAGTTGAGACCATACCTCAATACAAAATTTTGACACTGAATCAATACTTGACAGTATTGATATTACCTAAGTGACAGTGGATCAATACAGTGATTTTTGCGGAAGTTGCTTTATGATAATGCCGAATATGGTTAATATTACCTAAGACAGAGGAGTACTTAAATTCAATATTCATTTGAGGAAACACATTTTTTCAACTTAATAATAGGCTTAAAATTTAGAAAAACAAAACAGAGGAAATAAATGGAGTTTGGGTGTCTACTTGCATTTTTATTAATGAGAATTAATTAATTAACCTCTTGTAAAGGTTGATGAGATTACAATGTCATCGTGATGTATTTGTCAAATATGAAACATTCTCTAGAGGAGCGGCATATTAGGTTTTTGCAAGCGGCCAGCAGATCGGTTCTGACGAGAACTTCCTGCATAAAATTTTAAAACAAAATTTGTCGATCTTGCAATCTTACGTTTGCAATAATTTTTTTTTACTTTCTGGAACTTAAAGGTAATTGTTTTAAATTTTTTTTTATTAAAATTGCCTACACCATAGAGTTGTTGTCTCCAAGCGGGTCTTTGATAGCCTCTAAACATAACATTTTTTTTTTCCAAATGCAGTTGAAATTGTAGGAAGCTTCGGCACCTTGTAAAAAAGCCTAAATACAATACTCTTGTTCTTTTTTTTTCTACTCACAATTACCTCTCTCTACGTTACTCGTACGACGACGATACAGTTTGGACCCACTCCAGAAACTAAAAAAGACAAACTGGGATGGCTTTCAAAAACAAACAAGTCGGCAGAAACTGACTACGAGCAGATGCCGAAGATCCTGCGTTTTGTTTGTTTGGGAAGCGGTAAATGATTTATGAATCAAATTTTGTCTTTCGTGACAGGAAAAGGAATAAGCTTTTGGATTAAAGGAAAATTCTGCACTTATAACAGTTTTTGTTTTTGCTTTGGTATAATATTCTGAAAATAAAAAGGGTTACTAATACTATATCACTATTAATGAACCAAAACCGAACAGTTTTGTTAGTAAAACACTTTTCTCAAGAATAAAAAAAAAACTGATTTTTTGGAACAAAAGTTAAATTTTAGCTGTCTTTGTTGAAAAGTAGCAAATAATAAAGTCACAGAACGGTAGCGGAAATAACTCATGCTCTATTTCATCCAAAACCGTCAAGGCATCTCGTTAAAATTAATGGCTCACCAGAGCTGCATAATCCATTGATGTCAAAAACCATCAATTAGGGCCTAGGTAAGATTATCAAAAATTTTACCAAATTATTTAACTTCTCCATCACACCACTTGAGAAATTTGAGGAATAGTTAACTCTTAAGGAAAATATTTTCTTTTCGTAGGATAGAGTGAGAATTACACTCTATACTTCTACACGTATTGATTGAAGTAAATACATCATATTTGAACAAACACTTGTAACACTACTTTAAAAATGGTATGCGCTACCAAGGTGATTGTACATGTTTGTATAGTTCGAGAGAAATGAAATATATGTTGTTGATATTGCCACTTCAGAGTGAATGGTATGTTACCAATTCCATAAAATTAATTATTTAGTGTTAAAACAAAAGCTTAAAACAGTGCATATATTCAACTAAACATTTGGGAGGAAATCTGGTTCATTGGAAGAGAAAAAATCCCGTTAGCACCGAAAACAAACTTGTTGGTGTGCTGATGGTGGTACTTTTCTTGTAAATACCCATCATAATAACATGCTGATAATAGTAGAAGAAATTTCTCCTAAGAAATTTTAGGGTTTATCACTAGTTAAATATAATTTTTACCCTGGAAAGATTTCGTATCCGAAGTGGAAATGTACGTTAATTTCTTATATTGCGTACTACTTCCTTTAGAGTTCTCATTACTTTTTCACTTCCTTCATTCCCTCTGATTAATTTTTTAATGATAACTCCATATTTTGGTATTTATTTGTTGTTTACAAAATTAAATTTAAAGAACAAAGTTAGTACTATAAAAGTTGAATTTTCTGGTTGTGAGACCTGATATTTTGTGTCTATTTAACTTTGTACTAAAGAAACATTACGTATTCAGATGACTTCAAAATTTTTTTTAGGAAATACGAGACACATTTCGTTTTAATGCGTAACTAGTTCTAGAGACATCATGGAAACATGGTTTAAGAAATTCTTTGACATTATCCACTTATATGGCTCAAATGATTCGGGATATTTTGTTAATTACGTCTTTCATTGAATACATTTTGTTTTTTAAACAGTTTTATTTTCTGTATTTTTTTTTCAATTTCTCTCATATTTACTTTTAAATATCTTATCCACACTCTACTTCAGAAGGAATCACATCTGTCAAGAAGAATGCAAAGCTAAAACTAGCGAAACTTGATAACGTCAATATTATACATTGTTTCGTTTACTTTTTATGTAAAAAAAAGTGCTCACATATTTTTGCTTACTGTATATCTATTTTCTGCAGTATTCCTAATGTATGTTATACCCCTTACACATACTATTCGAAAGATGAGAAACTTTGCTTTCAATAAAGTTTTAAAGGGAAAGGGAAAAAAAAGGTAAGATAAGGAAAAAGTAATTTTTTTTTTCATTTAGTTGTTAGCTTTCGTTCATGAAGAGTATGATTTAATTTATCTTTACGCCATTTAAAGCAACATATATTTCAAAATAAAGTTAAAGAAATGAATATAAAACAACGCATTTATTCATTTAAAGAAAAATGAATAAATTTTTAAAAAGTTAAAAATTACATATTTAACATCAGTTATAGATGGCGTAAAAAATCAAGAACTGTATTACTATAAAGAGGCAGAAAAATTTATTAGTTCATCGTTTTTTAAGTATAACGCGAGACATACCAGCATTTCACATCAATGGTTTATTTCCCTGATGGAGGGAGGGGGGACAGTTTACTGAATACAAATTTCTGAATTTCGGTAATTAAATTTTGTAAATAACAAAGTTCGTTTAAGTTTTTTTCCCTTTAAAAAGTTAATAAAAATTTAATAAATGGTTACGGGTATCCTATATTCTCATAAAGGCTAATTTTGAAATCATAAAACAAATTTTTGTAATGTCTTCTTGATAGAGAGAGAGAAAAAGAAAAGATTTGGCGACTTTCGCCAGGTTGGCGCTCGCGAAGATCCATTTTTCTTCCGGAAGAGATTAAAAAGGGAACCTGGGGAAGAGAAAAATAAATTATTTACGTCCGCGTAATAATTAAATCCCGTTGCGCTGTAGGGCTTTTTAATTATGACACTGCTTTCTGAGGAGCGTCATCAACACTAAGTTTAAGCACTTTTAATTAGTCGAGTTGATGCTTGGGGTTGAGTCGGGAAATTACATTTCGATTGGGTGGGTTGTTGGGAGAGGAGCATTCTTCATACTCCATGAATGGATGGGGAGAGCAAAGTTTTTGCTTCGAAGAAAAACTTAACATGTTCCAGATAAAGGAACAGTGAAACTTTGGGCATTTTTGCTCCTTCCCGACGTAACGCCACCTTTTCCGAAGTATGAAGGAGTCGTACCAGCGAGGCAAAAAGACGCAACAATGGGTTGGTTCATTTTATACCGACTCCTCCGGAGTAAAAAGTAAAATTCAGCATCTTCAATTTACGGAGTATGTCTTAAATGCTTAAACGGCCGTTTCCAGGTCTAATTAACGTCTTTTCTTTTCTAACTAATTGTGATAACGTTAAATTAAATGAATGTACAATGCAAATGTTAAATAGGTTTAACAAAATTCAGAAAACGTATTTTCAGATTTTTGTGCTACGCGCGATTACATCCTAGAAGTTATATTTGACTCCACGAGATAAGCACTTGTTTTGTTCTTGTGTTATAAGGGAATCTCGTTTTGTTTTTAACTCTTCGCATTGGAACGCAGACTGAAAATTGAGAAATTTGTCCGAAGTAGGTGTTTCAAAAATTTTAAATCACGGTGAGAACTTTTTAACTTTTTTGTACCAACAGTTAATAATAAATGCATAGTATTTGTAAGTATACTGGATACAGTGCTATAGTAATGCGTAAAAATGATAGCGATTTATAATCAGGAAATATTTTAATGATCAGTGCAAATGTACGGCTGTGAGTTATATGCCAAATATAAAAGCGATAGCTTTAAAAATAAGATGAACAGAAAAAAAGTTAGACTTCTACATCCATCGAAATTCTGTTTTTTTTTTTTAAATATATGACATCCCTTATAAATTTACAGAGTCGTAGCTCTTGAAATATGTTATTTTTTAAAAAAGCTTGGGAAAATACTTCGAATGAATGATTTCAAAAACATAAGAGTAAATGCATTCTTTTATTTCAGGTTTCTTCGTAAAAAAAAGAGGATGCGTGTTATACGGCAAATACTTGCATACTTAAACGTTAAAAAATGCAGCTTGAAAGCATAGTTATACGACGGATTTTACAGTAGTTTCATCCCTTATTTTCATTAATAATTAAATTTTTTTTACGTGATTACTAACTCATATAGAATTTAAGTTCTCAATACGAATTTGAAATTTTTATTGCGCAAAGGGAATATTTTTCGCGATAAATTATTAAAAAAATGAGATTTATGAATGATTTTCATAAAATAAATTTTAGTTTGATAAGCTATTCCTATTAACAATAATTACCACATTTAATATTTTGAAATAAACATATTGATATGTCTATCAATGAAAAGATAAGTTAAGATATTGCTGTCTTTTCCCAAAAGGTAATAAATAATTTTGAGGACATCAGACATTCTCTGTGATTAGAAAATGACTGCTAGGTAATCAGAAGTTTTTACCGAGAAAAAAATCATACTTTTCGGTCAGAGATCGTCACCACGTCTCCGGTCCATATATTTGCGGTCATTGAATTTCTAACCTTTATTATGAACTGAAAAATGCTGTGAAAGTATATGTAAATGTGAATCACAATAAGAGGAGCGAAAAATTTAGAAATTAAAAAGACAGACAGAAGTGTTAAGTTGCTTTTCTTTAATCACATTTATTTTCTCAAGACAAAAAAACACTAAGGAATATTGTTTTCAATATATATAATACAGTAAAACCTGTTTTTTGCGGTAGATAGGGACCACATAAAAAGAAACCGCACAAAAAATATACTAAAAATGAATAAATAATTACATGTAACAAACAACTTTGTCGACATATCACATTTTTTATGCGGTGGAGAGGGACCATATAAAAAAATCGCACATAGAAAGCACTTCAATTATTTATGATATTTATGAGAAAGTGCTTCCAAACAAAATAAATAATTAAATTACACATGGAAACATTTTATCAACATTTAATTCATCATTGTAAGAATGGAAAAGTTTTCAAAATGCACATACATAATTTACTGCTACTTATCGTTATCTAAAGCGCGCATCAGTTCAAAATCGCTTTCGTCACTTGAAGACACAATTTCAATCGATTTACTTTTTGACATCTTAATGTAAGTGACAAGTTTTTGTGACGATGATGGGTGGATCAGTTGCTTCTAAACGTCACGATAACCAGATATGCATGACTGAATCTGTTTTTGGAATTTCTAACTCTTTTCGGAATTGGTATCTATTTTAAGAAAATACTTTTCCGATTTTTTAGAGAGCTGAGTCCCAGCATATATTTTATCCACTCTTAATGAATCTGGGACTTCTTGACCGTCTTCATTATTTATCAAATTATTGAGAATATCACTGTCAATGACAGTTTCGTCCTCAATCAATCGTGTTGCTAGCGAGTTGAGAGAAAGCAATTGAATGTGCATTATTGGGAGATTTTTCATAACAAATGAACAGTGCGTCTTGAACTGTATATACGCACATTGATAGAAAACATTACACTGGAGCTAAGGCCGTTGAAGTTTATATACAGCATAAAAAAAAGGGATCGCGCACTATGAAACTCCGCATAAAAATAAAATCATACCAAACAAATCACACAAAAATAAAACCGCATAAAAAGGACAGCACAAAAACAGATTCTACTGAAAATATATATATAGTTAAAATTTCTCTATAAGAGAGAGATGAATAAACATTAATAAAAACTGAAAAAAATTGAAATTAATAGAGTTAAATATAAAAATATGGATGCTACAGTATTATAAACATTGCTGTCTTAGGACAGCTTATATTTTAGATAGTTTATATAAAAGTGGGGTTGAACGTGTTTTGTGGCCAGCCAACCTTCCCCCTTTCTGTTAATAATCCTGAGCAAAAACTTATTGGAAATGATGGATAGAATATCTAAATCCATTACAAAAAAAAAGCTAAGATTAGGTTACCTGAGAATTGCATTAAAAAATGCGGATACTGTGCATAAGAGAAAATAGTGTTTTTACTGCAAAATGATTCAATAGCCCTACCCCAAAAATAAATGCTTCACAATTTCTCTGTATTGAAATCTTTATAGAAATAAAATCTAACAAAGAATATTGAAGTGAAGAAATTTATTACACTGTGGTGAGAAATTTCACCACACGTGTACAATTGCAGCGGTAAATTCGGTGTAACGAACAATTCACATGCCTGGTTAGATAAGTATATGGAAAATGTTATTCGTTACATTTCCAGAAATTTTACATAACTATCACAGTTAATGTTCGAGTTTATGGGGCAAATTTTTTTTCTATAATTATAACAACCCCAGTTAAAACGTATATAGTCTCAATTTCAGTTAAAGGGATGAAGAAGGCACAATATTCCATAACTACAAGAGCCGGGCTCTCACATTCCCTCTTTTTCACAAACATTGTAGAGCCTAATGGAACGTCAGCAAACGACAAGAAAATTCTTAAAGAAATATGATCCATGAATTGATGTGAGTGGGGCCATTCAATGCAAGATGGTTTAAATTGCTAATGGTTACGGGAGTGTATTTTTTGAAATCATTTATCAATGTCAGTGGCGTACGCGGGTAAGAGACGGAAAATTATTTACGAGTGAAATGAAAACTGGTTAACGGAAACCAAATTTTTGCGCAGAAATAATGCTTGCAATATGAAAAAAAAGTATGTTTTTAATACGAATTTTATTCTTGTATTTTGACATGCACAACCCATTCGAACTTTTTCTTTTAGATAAATTTCATTGGCAATCGCATTAGAGAAGCACAATGGATTTTATCTAAATGCATTGTGATTTTAAAGCTCAAATAAATAACAGTCGCAACACCTTAGCTTTGCAAATCTCCCATCAACTTTCCAACCTACCATACATTTCTGATTCTCTGTTTGCCCCATTCACCCTACTACATACTTTAGAAGCGAAAATTTAGAAAAACACCTATTTACTAACACAAATGCGCACTTCTATAAATCTCATCAGTTTATTTCCTTTTGTTGAATTAAAGTCGCCCTATAGCTTCATAACGAAATAGTCACAACTGTAATACCACCAGATCAATACCCGAGTTGACTCACAAAACTACGCAGAACTTGGAAGTACTCAGATATATAAGATAATGTAATATAGAATTATACTCCATTTGTTTGTAAATGGTAATCTCGATATTTCTAACTTATTCTTTCTTCTCTTATTACCTTGCTTTTTTATACGCAAACTTCTATGAGCTTAAAGGAAAAAAATGGTTTAAGTATTAGTTTCAAGGCGCATTTTTCGAGGGCTTACGATAAAAATTTTTAAAGTAAATTTAGCTTAAACTCGATAATAAGCATTTTTCTGAATTTAAGAGGTTTTAAAATTGTAGGAATGGGTGATGAGCGAGTGAATATTAACGTAGAACTCTTCAACTACTCGAGGGATTTTGGCAAGTATCCTTAGAATTTTGAACCATAGTCAAACGACGAGGACGTGCACGTCGGGTCTGCAGCTGTTCTGAGCTAGAATTCATGACACACCGACCACGAGTCCGTTACCTTGACCACTAGGCTTAATGGTATTTCATAATGGAAACATATGTTGTGAGTGACAGATATCCTATAAATTCGTAAAGATATGAATTATTTCTTTTGTAAAAGTATTATACGTGTATTTGTTCCCATTGTAGAAGTGGATTCCTTATAAAAAGATTCATACAAAATTAAATCAGATATATAGTGAATTTTCATGTCTAGTTGTTAAAAGTTTTTTTGAAGTTCAAGTAGAATATTTCAGTCTACTAAAGTACACGAATGTGATCGATGGAAACATTCGAGTGGTTTGAATCAAATTCGGTCGATAGATTAAAGAATTAAGTTTTGCTACTTCTTGCAACACTCTTTCGCTTACATAAACAGTCTAGTTTAATACTAAAGGATTACAAAAACCTTTTTTCGGCTGCTTCGTATCTGGAGATACATTAAAGTAATCCCTCTTCCACGACTCTGGATTTTAGATCATTTGCCGTTAATGCTATAATCTCGAAGAGACCAAAAATTTACCTTCTGGAAAAAAAAGGAGAGATCGTCAGATCTAAGGTTAAAAAAAATGCGGATAGTAGTAAAATCCTCTTTTTTTTTTCCTCTCCCAACATTTTTTATCTCTTCCTAGTAGATGACATAAAAAATAGCTGCGTTTCCCAGTAGCGGAAATAACTGCTTTGAGCGTCAGCGGGGGATGTTAACGGTGCCCCTGTGACTGTAACCGCGAACATAGGGGTCAGAGTTCAGAGTGGGACGATGACAGAAAACAGTTACTTACAATTATAATCCCCATTCTTAAAAAGTCTGGGGTAATTTGGCGAATGGAAAAGTTAGTAGAAGGAATGTTACTTTTTCTTCTACTCTTTCGCGATTGAGACAGCAGGATCATATTTTTCCTTCTCATCCGAAAAGAAGAAAGACCCAATCAAATCTGAGTGGTTGCAATCTGAGGATCAATGCTTGCACTGCTGGCTACACACAACGGTGTGAAATTCGGACTTTTGAGGGAGGTACGATTAAATAACTCTTGATATTTATTCTAGATACGGGAAAATGTTCAAGGATAATTCATAAAAGACTATGTAGGTTGGATTAGGGAACACAATACGATTCTATTGACAAAAATCGGTCAAAAAATCAAATCTAATTTTTTTTACCTAAATTATTTTTTATGTAATTCTTCACAAAATTTGAAAGCTCTAAACTTTAAAAAACGCATAATTATAATAGCTTTTACGTTCATTTTTATTTACATCCCTATGACAAGTAAAAACCTTAAACTTACGTATCTCAGAAAGATAAAATATCCAGTTTGTCTTCAATTAAAATGCTCAAGTTTTCTTTTCTATTCTGCCTAATGCTCTGAATTTTTTTTACCTATTGCTGATAATACATGCAACAAAAGTTGGTATGCATTTTTGAATCAGAGCAATACTTATTTTTTAAAATAATTAAACCCAGAATTTATAAATTTTTTAAGAATTTTAAAAAAGCATTTATAAAAAGAAGAATCGTAGGAACACCAATTAAGTTATCGCAAAAATCATATCAACTTTTGCTATTTATAGTTTGACGTACTTGTAAATCAAAAATTATGCATGTACGTAAATTTTTATATAGGAGTAGCATTTTAAAATCACATCACAAAATTTTTACCTTAGAAAATTAAATGGCTAGCTTTTCATGAAATTTGGACCACAAAATCTGTTTTACGTAGTATGGACACGTAGAAGGCAACCAAAAAAAGTTAGAAAATCCTTAAATAAAAAAGTTTTGCCTAAATCGTACCATGCCTCCTTTATCTATTAGGATATAGGTTAAAATATTTCTCTATTCTAACTTTTGTGGGTAGTCTATTAAAAATGTCATCTTCTCCCAAATAACTAAAGAATCCAATTCTAAAATACCATTCCAATCTACACTAAGGAATGGAAGATATGGATTTTGATAATTTAAGATACTTCTCATTTATTCACATGCACATACCTATTAATAGTGAAAATACACAAAAATAAAATTTGAAAAAGCATTCGGAATTCGCTATTTCATATGAAAACTTTAAAGTGCATTGGAATTTTCAAATACCTGATAATACGAATATTTAGTTGTTTAATTTCGAAAATTTTCCCGTATATTAAATAATATAATCAGTTAAATTCTTAAATTTACATTTGTATATAAAGATTGCATTTTGATTCTGTCGCCTTTTTTAGAAGAATTATTACGCAATGTGAAAACACTAAGCTCCTGGATTTTAAATGACCTAATATGATTTTACTGCATTTAAATTGAGCATGATTAAGGTTTTTTAAACTGTAAGAAAAATGAGGCTTGTACGAATCGGTGCTATATGTTCATTTTCCTAAAGGAACTTCTTTATACGGGTATTTTACAGAAGCTGTTTATATTCTCACATGTAAATATAAGTGATTACATCTTTTGTCTTCTTTTTCTACAGAACGAGTTATTAAGAAAATGACTACGGCATGGTACGTGATGAAGAAGTACCTAATTTGATTCAGCATTCCCATGTAATTTGTAAAAATTATGAAGAATGATTGAGAATGTTAATATCTTAAAAATTAAATACTATTAAACATAAAAATATATAATTTAGACAATGGCAAAAATACGATGACAGAGTTTTTGTTATGAACGTAAGCTGAGAAAATAAAACCTTAAAGACGTCATTCTACTTTAAGCGAACTAGTGATGAGTAGAAAGTTCTGAACAAGATAAGCTTAAGAACTTAAATATACCCTCCCTTTATCATATTTATGTAGTCTAAAAGTTTAAACTGCTTTCACAAAATTTACGAACTTTCATTTATTTTGGGAAAGTATTTCCATATTTCTTGCGGTAAAACTTAAATTAAGTATAAAAATGGCGCTAAAGTATTGTTCTCTCTTTCACAGTTTAAATATATTCAGAATTTCAGGGCAAGTAAAAGAACATACCAAGTCATTTCCAATAATCTTTTTATGGATTGTTGAAATGCAATCACACACATTTAGACTTCTCTCTTCAGTGTATATTAAGAAATATAAGTCAGGAGTCATAAATTATTCTTGGCTATATCAAATACTTTTCACGCTAACTGCAATGAAATTTGAATAATTGAAACAATTTTATGCAATTCGGATACTCTGCTACAAAAACTAAAGCCTGAAATGGTATCACTTAAACATCATAAACTACATCAAACCTTATTACTTCATTCTTAAATTTATATTTCGTAGCATAAATTATCAAATATTATATATATGTATATTCCTTACATTCCTTTCATAGTTAAATTTTTTTTAAAGAATTCCCAATTATTTTTTAATTGGTATTTTTAAACATCCCATACAGCAATTTTCTTGAAATAAACAAATATCAATAGATTAGTTTGTAGGCTGCTCGCTTTCAGAAACGATTGATTGGTGTTTTCAGATTGAACGATTTTTGTTGGCGGCAATATACGTCCTAATTTTGGTTCACAATAAAATGATGACAGCGTCACTTGAAGTGATACTTCGTTTCTCCAATTCCATATCCATTTAAAGAACATCTATTGCCTTATATTTTCATGCGTTTTTTTTTTATCCTCAGGTTTCACGAACCAAGGGCACAAAGTTCGTGATCATCGACCAGGCAGCTTTTGCGAACATTTTCAAAAAAGGTGTCGTTTAAAAACTGTTGTTTAGTAACATTTAAAAATTCGTGAAACTAAAAATTTGTTTTACTACCTTTTCTCTTGTTGCTAACTCTATTGCTCCGCCAGGTCATTTTTTTAAATTTTATTTTTGTATATTTCTCTATCTATATTTTTCTAAGAGAAAAAAAATAGGTAACATCTAACATCCATAAAATAAATAAATAAATTCAGGTAACTTAGTTGTTTTACTACTAATTTCGAATTTGTTTATACGGATTGAGTATTTCTCCCTTATTTCATTAACAAAAATAGTAAACGATCAGTAAGCGATCTGAATTAAAAGAAAGCACTTAAATGTAACTGTTCAAATGACATGGGAATATTATTTGATGCAAAGAAATTTGTCTTCGATACAATTTTTACCTGGAGTTAAAAAAGTGAAAGAAAAGACATTTGAAAACAACCACAGCGAAACTGTTAGCTTTTTGCAGCTCACTCAATAACTCACTTTACATTACAAGTGGTTAAATCAAGAATTATCTACATTAAAATAAGTAGTACATCTGCGTGTTTCGCCTTCAGCTCTATATATCTGCAAAAGCGAAATGCATAAAAAAGTCTTCCATTAACACTGATTTAACGTAAGAAAATGAGGTTAGAAAAAAGACGTTAATCCGAATATAATTGCAAGACGGCTTCCAGCTAATTTCTTTGTGAGAGAAAATACTTGGTTTTCTTTTACTTCGTAACAATACGCAATCCATGGGCAGAAAATAAAATGATGAGTTAAAAAGAGGTAAAAATAGCTGCAGGCCAAGATATTTAAATGCAGTTCTTTTTTTTTTCTTCTAGTGTGTGACTTTTTATCTGTGTATTTGTTTATCGATCTCATTCATAGGCTGCGAGGCAAGATGCTTTCCATTTAGTATGGGATCGGAAGCATTAAAAAACTATTAATCATTGCGGATGCTTTCATGATATTTAACTGACTGTGCGATGAATACGGATCTATAATGGTCGAGGGAGGGAGAAAAAAAGAAGAAATGGCTTCTTTGTTTTCCGTGTTTATCCCCACAGCGGCATTTATTGGCGTTTCAATTTTATTTATTTATTTTCTTGCTGGCAGCTTAACATTTGCATCTGTGGGCGTCGAAATGAGTCGTGGAATTCGGAAGATGTCAATATTCGAGGGAGAGACAAGAGATTAAACTTACTTCGTATCGGATTTGTGTTTTTCTCTTTTTTTTAAAAAAACTATTTCGTGTTCCCCGTCCATTGCTTTTATGTTCATTCCATTGAATTATGACAATGATTATTTTTCATCCCACTTTTCTCGGAAAGAAAAAGGATTTAAGAAAAAAAGAAGCAATTTATTATTTTATACAAAAATTTTTAAGATACCATTATCCGAAGAATCCATAAAGCTATTTGTCATTAAGTAGCATTTCAAACAATAGAAAAGAAATCACATTATAATGAGACATGTAGCATAATTGAAGAATTATTTATTGACTCAACAATCTTCGTTTTTCAAATAGTTTGATACATTATTAAAAACACTCAATTTTTTCCCGACTAGGATTATTTTTGTTTTAGCTGGTTTCATTTCGTATAACATTTGGATACACTTTTAAAATAGGGAATATAAATATAAAATTTTATCATATATTTGTACGTATAGATACATTTTATATCTCCTTTTTGTTCAATTTGTTGATAAAACACAAAAATACGACTGAACAATTCGGACCACAGAGACAAAACTTAATACGATAGTTAATATTTTAATTTTATTTTCTGGTTAAACTACACTTTAAGATGAATACCATTTTGATTATTACCGAAGTCAATGCTTTAAGAACTTGATTCAAACTAGATTAAATTTTGTGCTTAATTTAGTATTAATGCTAAGAATGTATTAAAAATATGCTGTAAAAACATAAATGCACATGAAATTTTTGCGAGAATTTGATAGCAATTTTTCCTAAAAATTTAATGATTATTTTTTTAATGGGGCTGTGGATTCATAATTACTTTTGCCGATGTAGTACATACCCCGAGGGCTGGTGTCACTTTTTAGTGTGGCCTCATATAGGTTATTCCTAATTGCCACAATGTCATTTTGAAGCCCAGTTTCCTCCTCAGAGGGAACACTTGAGCTCTGACGATGCGAATCTGGAGAAGGAATTTAATTTTACTAAGGCACCTAAGCCAAACAGGTGCACTTTGGATCTTTAACATGCCGCATAATTAAACGACATGGACGCTACCGATTTTTTGCTTCTTGAAAATCCACCCACGTCCGGTTGGGTTTGAATCCGCAAACTTGGGCGTACAAGGCCTGGCGCCAAACCAACAACCCCAACCAGCTAGCATTTTATGACTAATGTGTTTCTGAATTTCATTTGGCATTTTTGATCTTGGTCGATAGAGCAACTGCCAAGTGAGTCACTTTTTATTGAAGAGTAAAGAAAGAATAATTAATTTACTATTTATGTGCAACTTATTAGGAATAAGGATTTTTCTCAAGAGACGCGGGAATTAATAAGGGGCAACACGTTTGTATTAAAGCAAACACTATAATCTACTTCGGGACTATTTCTGACGGATTTTGTACTTTTAAAGCCGTCTTGGTAATGAAAACTGGTATGATTATAAAATGTATATCTAATTATTAAATATCAACCTTGAACTTTTAATTTACTATTGCATACAAATGTTAAATTTGTAAATTTAAGTACAATTAAAATAAATATATATAGTCAGAGAAAGGAGCAAAAGAATAGAAAATTTAGCATCAAGAAAGATTAATTAATGTGAAGATAAAGTAAAAGATTTTTCTCACAAAAAGTGGACCGAATTTATACTTAAATTCTAAACAGTAGATAATGACAGGTTTTAAACTTGGTCAAGTCGCAAGGATATTAAATAAGCTAACCAATAATTCCTTGCAAGTGTATTTTACATTTAATAAGTAGTAAACATCAATATTTCATGCTCTTGTCCGTTACACAAACGGAATAAACCTCATCATCACTGCAGGATCATCGGCCATGACCTTAGCAACCAGTAGGTTGCGATTATCCAAAGACTTAGTAGAGGATTTCATTCTTTTAATTCAAGACAGTTCTGATAATAAATTTAATAAGAAATGAATTTCTCCATCATAAGGATAATTCAAAAAATTGAAGAGGTGTTTGTACCTAATTAATTCTATACATATATTTTATTTTATTAGGACCTTAAAAGATTATGGCATTTGATGAAAATTTTCGACACAAATTATCCAAAGGATCACCTGCAGTTCAGCACATATAAACATTATATAGCAAACACATAAAAAATGTGTAAAAGTCGCAGTCCCATCAGTTTTTCCTCTACACATCTCAGGTTAATTTCTTTTCTTTCTTTTTTTTTTTTTTTTTGGTTTTTTGTTTTAGGGGAAATCATCCCTTCAAATCTCACGCCTACCTACAATAGCCAAAAGTTGAGAGGGATTTTACTTTTCCTTTTTCTCCATGGTGCGATTAATGTGAGGTGAGCGAAAGAAAAAGCACCCAAAAAACCTTTAACGACAAGAAACGTTGCCAAAGCCTTCGGACATTACGTTCCGTCTTTTTTAAAGGGGGGGGGGGGTAAAGCACCTGCTAGAACTGCGGTCATCTTTTAAGAGCAAGCGCGAGATCGAGTTTTACTTCCGCTCATTTCCACCTTAGGAAAAGGGAAGAAATCTAATGAGTCCCAAATGTTTACTCGGGAAAAGCGATTTTTTTTTACAAGAGGAAAATGGTTAAAATAGGATTAAGTAAAAAGAAACGTGAAGTAGGGAGAAAGATTTGTTCGTTGAGTAAAAGGTCAGGGAAAGTGGGGATTCTTCTTTTAATTGAAGAGCTTTCGAAAACCCTTGAATTGTTCAATCTTGAAAATTAGAACCAGCATACCAAAAAACATTTATAAACGATATTTTTCCTTTTGTAGACTCTTCAAATTGCATGATGCACACGAACATACATAAATAATCCCTTATGTAGAGGGATAAGTATGATTTTACGTTCATTGACCAAAATATAGTAACCCGAAGCTACTACAGTATTGAAAATGAAAGAAACTGGCAAAAGCACAAAGGATGAAACAGACAGTCTAGGTTTCGTTTCCTTTTCTTGAAACTTTTTTAAAAATATATATTTTTATTTAAATTTGCTAAAAAGTAAAATGGGAATTTTTGGTGAGCCTCGAAATTTAGAAATCATGGTCAGAAGAGAGAATAGCCCTATTCTCCTTACTCCCATGTCATTTAATGTTAGCAGTTTGAAACTGTGTTTCAATGAGCCCATCCACCATTACTCAGTGCGAAGGATCAATCGGGAAATCACAAATCGTAATTTGAGCGCAGCCGGCAACAAAACTAAAGAGCTTAAACATTCCGTTAGATCAGCATTTTGTATTATGTAATAAGGCCGTTATAGCTTCATTATGCTACCATAAAATGAAATAATTGGACCACAATTTTTTAATCACTCGATTATTCGACACTGATCTAATTAGGACAACGTATTTTAATAAGGCTCTAATACATAAAGCTACATTCACTCACACAAACTTAATGACAATATTCCTTAAAAGTGCATAAGTTTTGTAAGCAGTCAAACAACTAAACATTATCTCAGTTAGCTTTAAATGATAAAAGTATAAATGGTGAAAATTAGCTGTAATTTTCGAATGGCAATTCATAAAATATATCGATATTAATTATTGAAAACATCAAAATAAATACCTTAAGTATACGTAAATTTTGGTTTCGGCTGGGCATTTGTAAGCGAAACAAAAATCAGTAAAAACAATTCAGTAAAAGTTTATGAGTTTTATTAGACTCTTTCAAAACATACTTTGCATTCACAAGAAAAGTCACATAAGCTGCCCCACGTGGTTTGGGGGTTGTTTTTTTTCCAACGTTGACACAAAGACACAATTGAGACGATTTTTAATTATATTTCTAATATATAAAATTCTTGCAAGCATTGAAATACTACTTTAATTTAATACAAGTGAATAAACACTTCTTAATATAAGTAGATTTTAATAATGAAAAAGCTACACTTGCAATCATTAAGCTCAAATGATTTATAGAGAAAATAAACGAAAGTTAATAGTTTTTCTCATCATCGTTTCGATATAACAGTCTCTTTATCTAGAAAATCCTGAAAATTTTCCATAGGAAGTAATGTTTTTCCACTATAAATATCGAAAGACATTATTACTTATATCAAGACAAAAGCTTTTACTTCTGACAAATTTCTCATAAATGTGTTAAATATCTTTATTACATGGTATTTTAAACTGAAATCTCAGCTTCTTAGTGATGTCCACACCGAATCACAAATTTAAATCCTTTTCCTAAAATTAACGCTTCACATGCTGCAGTACATTAAAAGATTTTTTTTAAAATTTCGAATTATTAATGAATTTAATAGGTACAAAAATGACGTTCAGTAACTCAGAATTGCATTAACCTCTCCATAAATCCCGAAGAACGTTAATTTACAAATCAACCAAGTAAAAATGAAGATATTGCTAGCATGCAATCATCATAGTTTGAAATGGTTAACAAAGTAACAATAACTTGAGAAAGAAAAAATGAATTTAAAAACACACATTTTGTTTAAAGCAGTGCAAAAACTGCAAGAAAAATATTCAATTGCAATAAAAAAATTAATATTAATATATCACTTTATTTACATATTTTAGTTATGTGTTTTATGTAATATATATGCAATATATATATATATTCATTTAACACAATTTTATTATTTATGTGGCAAAAAGGAATGAAATTTATTTTTAAAGCACTTATGTAGCCTGGTATGAAAAAAAAAAGGCCTTAAAAAGAGTTTGGTATAAAACTAATGCAACAGCATCTCAAGCCGCCGCGTGTTTTATAACCATCAAAATAAGTAAAAAGAATGGCAACGTGAAGCAACATCCATGTCTAATCCATCAAACCCGAATATCAGAGGCATTTTCCCGAAATCTTTTTGATGGTTTATTCCAGGAGAAAAAACTACTTTTTTCACGGTTGCCAACCTCAAACTCTTTTTACTGAGACAATTCCGGAAAGAGTCGTCCCGGAGAGGAATTAAAAACTACCGGACAAACAAAAGAAGTTTTCCCGAGTGCAAATTCATCCGGGCTGCCCGGATCACTTATCATCCGGGAACAATAACACGCTTCACGGACCACAGCGAGCCAGAAAACAAAAAAGAACAAGACGAGAAAGATTTGGGGAACAAAAAAGGCAATGGAGAGCCCGTCTCTTCATGTAATATTCAGTAAGACCTGTTGGGGGCGTCTCAGTCACGTGTGGACAGCAATTACCTAAGTGGTCAGCTCAGCTCGACCAATCAATTTACATCGGCCTGGAGCTATGAAAAAGTGTTTCCGCAAGATTGCCTGTCCCTCTTGCCATCATTAGGGTCGCAAGACCACTAATTAACTAATTTCCGGTGAGGTTAGGGAAATCTTTTCCATCAAACATTATTATGTGTCTCTCCTTTTAACAAACTTTGTAGCGGAGAGAAAGTTCATTACACTGAAATGATGTTGCGCTGTAAATATTTAATCTTACAAAACTAAATAATACTTGCTTGTCTGACGCAGGAGGTGTTTTTGACTAATAAATTACGACCTGTATTCCACAACAGCTTAAAAATTGCTCAAGTGTCAGAAGTATACTTGTAGAAGTATGAAAATTTTCGATCAAAATTCCAAGCAATAATAATAAGGAACACATTTAAAAAAATAGAAATAGTCTACGAATTGTTCTAATCAAAAGGTCAATCAAATGTTCTCAATCAATTATGGTAAATGACGATGGGGAATAAATATGTGAGCATAACATTATGTCATTGTACTCCTTTTTGATTTTGAACTGAAATCTCATTATCTTTATCATATTTATACGTATATATTTGTTGTTTTAATACTTCTTACCATTAAATTTTATACCATGCTGGTTATGATATCTTCAATTTCCATCATTCGAATTTAAAAACTAAGCAATGATGAAAATAATGAAATGAATGAAAGTGTTTCAATTTTTTAATTATGAACTGTGCAACAATTTTTCGAGTCAGCCTTACAACCCGCTTAAGATTTGACAGAACTAATACATGCTTTTATGAACGCTTCAGAACAGAATGTGACTTCTTATTGTTAAATTAAAAAAAAATTGAGGATCTCCTCTTCACAAAACAAATCATACTATGAACAGAAAAAAAATGCAAGTAACGTAATTTAATTGAAATCGGAGAGTTTCTCATGAAGAATTTTTAAAAATTCAACATTAAATGGAAAATTTCATCTCACAATTACTTATATATCATTTATTGTGCCTTCATGTCTGACAAGTTATTTAAAGAAAATATCAAATAGCTTAATTTAGTGATTTCAAATTGTGTTTCAAAAAGTACGAGGGTGTTTTTCCCCATCTTAAAAACTAACTCGGATCAACAAAAAAAAAAAATTCGCAAAATAAATTAATTTTTGAAGGACTTCCCGTCGTCAATTTAATGAGTATCTATTCAAATAAGATGGAAAAGCGAATAACAGCAAAACGCAGATATCAGTCGATTATAGGAGAGAAATTGGTCTGGGGTCATTATAATTGTAAGGGATTTTGAATGTTTCTTAATCAACTACATTTTATAAAAATTATTTTTTAAGAAAGAAATGCATTTTTGAATGTAATATATTTTAATGTCATAAACATGCGCTCATCAGAATAAAACTATCCCTATACAAAGATGACAGTAAAATAATACATTTAATCGTTTTTTAAAGAATTTACATTAGTATGTATTTCATTGAAAGTTAATTATTCTTAAACTCTAAGGAAATACCTCGTTTTATAAATTTTTTCTCCCTAAAAATGCAATGTTACATCAGTTTTCCTAATTCTCTCCACCAAATAAAAATTTGTAAGCAAATCCCCATTAAAATAAGAGATTGAGTTACAAATTATGTTATTATAAGTTTAAATTAAGAGGTATGAAAATCAATATATATATTTATAGCAATAAGATTTTTTAAATAAAATAATTAGTTTTAGACAAACTCATATTTGACAGGGGTTAAATTATTCCATCCTATTTTCAAATACGAGAGAGAAAAATAAAGGTTAAAAATATTATATTTGAAAGTCATAGAACCATTTTTTTAAAAAATAACATTCCAATTTCATTTATTAATATAATATTTTTGTTTGCCTCAGTAAAAGAAAC
The DNA here is from genome assembly GCA_019973975.1 of Trichonephila clavata. Lineage (NCBI taxonomy): Eukaryota > Metazoa > Arthropoda > Arachnida > Araneae > Nephilidae > Trichonephila > Trichonephila clavata. The sequence goes on from BMAO01008129.1 coordinate 197,738, forward strand.
AGTCATTATTATTCACTAAATCACATTTTCCAAATGTGGGACGATGATGTTTTATATTTACTTTAGGAAGCTGAAGATTTGACTTCGTTTTATACATTATTCTGTCAACATAAGACTTTGATTATGTTACATTTAAAACTTTAGAAATACTCTTTCAAATAGCCGTACGGTTTAGAGCAATCTCACTTCATATTCTTCATACGTGAAATGAATGTTTTTGTATCGTTTGGTATACTAGATTCAGAATAAAGAGAATTTTGAATTAATATTTAAAAAAAGCGCTTTTGTACTTTCGTTCCACCATTTAGAAGCAACTAAAAATTACCCGAAAAATAAACAACGACCTGCGTCTGACTAAATAGTATTGTTTTCGTTAAGGATAGTGTATTTAGTGATGTTTAAGGGAAAAACTCTGTTACTGCACATAAATCAAATATTCATTCTAAGTCCACAGATCAGGATTTGTATCATCTTTCGGAATAATTGAAATGGATCACAAGCTCTGATGGAAAACGGGATTTTCCCTTTAATAGGATCACAAGCTACAGACTGTAATCCGCCAAAACAAATGCGAGCTTTTCACCAAAATTAAATTGCAGTAAAATATTCAATGCATTTCCAGTTCCGACCAAAACAAATAATCAAAGCATTTTTTCAAAAGGAGGATAACAATAAATCTAAATTTTCTATATACTTCCTTACTGCATCTACCTATTTTTTATAACCATTCTGCCCCTGAGCCAAATTCACCTTTCCAGTGTAATAGCTTCCCTTTTCCAAGAGCATTATGTACTAATTTATTGGAGATAAGGGTGTATCTCAAAGTGATGTGAGCACATGATATCCCCATAAAGCCCCAATCGGACTGTCTGATGTCTCCTTCCATTCCGGAAAAACGTTCTTAGAGCCATTGTAGCCAATGAGATCAGAGATTGGAGGGGAGTGGGGGAGAGTAGTAAAATTCAGATCACGTTTTGAGGCGAAAGCAGAATCGAGGATCAAAGCAGAGATATCGAAAATGCCTTTTGAAGCCTTCCATAGAATGTCTGTGAACATTCTCAAGGAGAATTCTCTCATGATGTGGATTGTCGTTCGCATTCGCTTTTTATTAACAGAAATAGGAGTTTCGTGTACAGTGCAGAGGCACTGACTGAATGGGGAATAAGGTGCATTTATATCTGCTAAAAAAACCATACATAAAGACGATCAGCACATATTCGATTAAAAAAATTCGATCCTTTATGCCCCTTTTATACACTCAAGATAAAAATGGGATTTTAAATGAGAAATTAACAAATGAATGCGGAGATTTGGAGCGTCATGGTAAAGTTAAAGTAGCCTGCACGGATGAAAATTTCTAACTTTTCCCGGAATTGCTGTAAGTAGAACCGGCCACTACGCACCAGAACGTGTGGTTCATGCACAATGATGAACCAGCACATTTTTCCATTATGGTGCGAAATCGCCTCCATATTACATATCCCGGTAGGTGTATTGGATGCGGCGGATCAGTTGATGTACCTCCACGCTCCCTGCGCCTCAATTCCTTGTATTCCTTTTACTGGGACCGCAAATGTATGAGACGCTGGGGGCTGCAGCGAAGGATCTCATGGCACTGATGGTCGTCCCTTCAGCTGACATCACCGGATTTGTTTGAACGCGTCCGACAACCATTCGTCCGTTGATGTCGCCTTCCTATAAGGTACGCGATCACAACTTTGAGAAATTTTTGTGGCAATACCTTTTCCGATTTTTGACGTAGAGATGTGTGATCTAGTTTTAATATTCTAACCATACTTAAAGTCTAATAAGATCATTTCTGACCTCTTACTGCTCCTTTTCATTCCATTCCACACCCCATCCTTCATAACTGTTTTTGTGAATCATTCCGACTCAACATGGTTGGCGACCCTATGTTCTGTGGTGTGTGTGATTTGTAGTCTCCATACTGCCTACTCTCAATTTGTCAGACGCGAATTCAGCTACACCATGTATATATGTAATTGGAGACATTGAATTTGGTTATAAATCATCGAATTTTGGCAAGACATGTTGTTCTTTGATTTGTACTGGGGTTTATTCGGTTACAAGTATATTTTGGGTGCCTACCTGTTAAAAGAGTTATTTTGCCTTGCCTACCATTACCTATCACAAGGATGGCCAACCTTTTTAGGAAGACTGCCACTCTCAGATAAAAGATAGTTATGCATGCCACTTAGAACAAATGAAAAAGGTGAAGAAAAAAAAACAACGTATAGGCTTGTTTTGTAATATATATGCAAAGAACAGATTATTAATTCAAGTGTAGAATGTTACTTTTTTCCTCCTAAATCAAGAAAAAAAAAAGGCAAAAGTTTGTCTTAAAAAGTAGGTATTTGACCAACTAGGGGAGGGAAAATACAATATTTTCTGTTTAATCTTAAATTATTTAAAATGTCCCATACTATCGGTACGAAAAGCTAAATAACATAGCCAATCTTCATTTTAGAATAGCAAATACTCAATGGGCAGTTCAGTGTTTTCCTCCAGATATTTAGAAATATGCACCCTCAAATTCCAATCTTGCTTGTGAAAATGGTTTTGGGAAGCTATAACTATGGAGGTGTATTCTTACTCCTGTACTCCCCAAACATTTTTATCACTTCGGCCCGGTCAACGTTTCGTAATTTAGCCACGGCTTATTGAAAGAGGGATATTGCTTATATTTTAGATTGTTTTGATTTAATAATTTTTATGTAATTATGTTTGAATATGTCCTTCAGAATAAAATAAAGTTTCTCCAAAAAAGAACTTTAAGTGATTTAACATGTGGAACATAAAGTCGCACAAACCCGAGAGAAATACACGATATTAACAAAATGCAAATACTTTAATGTTCCTTGTGCGGCCAGGTACTATTTGATCCTTAGACCGGTGCCGATCTGTGGACCAGGGGTTAGGGATCACTGCTCTACACCAGAGGTTCCCAAACTTTTTTGCCTCATAGACCCCTTGACAGGTTTTTCGGTTTGTAGTAGACCCCCTACTTACCTAATACTAAATCTTTGCAAATTCGTCAATTTAAACAAGTTTTTGACAGCAGGTTTAGAGCTACTTCCTTTTAGAGATTTAAATTTTTAACACTGTGGTGAAAAATAGTTTTTAAAACTTAAGAAAACACATGTTAATTTTTTAATTAATACATACAATAACTGAGGAATAAACAAATGATTTTAGTGCGAGGAATGAATCTGGGGATACAATAACAAATTTTCAACATTTGGCTTTAATCTTTTCGGGTTTAACCCTATCTCCTCGGTCAATAGTGTCCAGTCTTTTCTTCTTTTTCTTCTTTTTTTTCCCTTTTGTTTTGGAGATTGAGGAGTTACAGTGCGCTTGTCAATCGGAAAAACAATTAAAAACTTTTTCAGAACATTCCAAAATTCGAGATAAATAACAGGTACGTCTTTTTAAAGCCAAAATTGCTGACACCCGTTTCTAAACTTTACTTTAAGATCACCACTACTGCCTTTTCTGATTAGTTCCTCTTGTAATATGCAATTTTTTTTTCAATGTGACCATATGAATTCATTGCCTACTGTGTTATTAACGGCAGTCAAAACAATATCAAACCTAGTTCTAAAAATCTAAAAAAAAGGGCAGTAGGTTAAAACGTCTTTTTTCTGGTAGATTGTCTGTGACAATTGAGAAACTGGGAAAATTTGCGACGCCCATTATTATAATCTTATAGCTTAATTCTTGCACAATAAAGGCTGAAATGTGATCCATGTTTTAATAAAATTTATGATGTCGCCTTGTAACAGTAAATTAACCTCATTCAATTTAAAAATTAATTCTGTTAAATAGGTAAGTCTGATTTCCAATTGATTAAATTTCCTTTTAAAATTAAAGTCACAGTCTGGTTTAATGAGAGCCATTATCGTAGACCCCCATTTACACCTCATGAACCCCCAAATTATTTTTCCGCTGTCGTGGACCCCTTACAGGTCGTCATAGACCCCTTTGGGAATCACTGCTCTACACGATTCATTTCTATTTTAACTCATTCAAATGTATTTAAAATAAATTAAAAGTTGTTTTTGGCTCAGACAACTAAATTTCAATAAAATTAAATTAAAAAATTGTTATTTATTTCTATTTTTGAATTTTTTTATCGAGTCTTCGCGTGCCACTGCTAAAGCTCCGCCGTGCTCCACTGTGGCACGCGGGTTGACCACCCCTGATGATTGAGTTCTGGCATGATGACGGGCAAATAATAAAACCAATTTAATTAAAAACATTTACTATCATCTTCATTAATACAGTAACAAATAACATCATGCCAACTTACTCATCTACAAAATAAAGGAAAATATACACCACCACTTGTCATCATACATACTCGGTTATATATCTCGCAACATTTCTGCTTTAACACGTTACTTGTATATTTTTTACAAAAATTTTGGTTGGGAAATTCATTTTACTACACTACAATCCTACATTACAATCATCTGGATTTCATTTAGCACTGCAAAAAAAAAAAGAGTTCGCCAGAAGATAAACATACTTTAGTCTAGCCAAGTAGTCCTCCGGAAGATGCTGAACTTTGCTACAGGATATAAACATATATATAAACCTTTGAACTAATTGATCAGACGACATGATGCACTTCAATTGTTTATTTGTCACAATATTCAACACAGAAACAATAATAATCCAATTAAGATAAATTTGATCAACAATTAGAGGACTAAGGTGAGACAAGGTATCGTAGGGATAATTTTTACGATCATTCAAATATATTCCTACCATACCTTATACAAAGCTCGTTTTTACTTTCATAGTGCGCTTATAATTTAACTCTGTAACTTCTACTTAAAATAGGAGCACAGTACCTGGACTCTTGCAATTCTTTAACTATTCGACGTAGCCTTGAACACCAATAGTTGACTTCAGCACTTCTTACTGATTCCAACTTCACGCGTCGTGCACTGTTTTCTTACTACTGCCAGATTGCTAGCTTCTCATTAATTCACTTCACGTCCAAGCTATCCTCATTTCAGTAATCTTCAATTCTCACCTCACTAACTCTTTGATTCTCACTTCACTAACCCTTAAAACTCGCGAATGTAGAATATATATATTAAGCTTAATATGCATAATCACGTTTTCTTGTCTTCGGTGAAAGTTGTTTGAAAGAATTCTTGCCCTAAAGGAATCCCCAAGGAGTTAGTACGTGGACGCGTATAGATCCATCATATATATATATGCATCACACATGTATATAAGTAACTATCTCTCACATTTTGTTCATTTTCTCAAAGGTAAGACCACACAAAGTTTTTATATCTAAATTAATAATGACTATTAGGCTGTTAAAAGGCTATAATCCATATAGATTTACACAAGCTATTTTAGCGAAAGACTAATGAATGTAATTATAAACCTCTTTAAATGTAGGATAGATAGTTTTGTGATCCAGACAAATGAGAAATAATAGCTGACAAAAAAAAAGTCATTTTTCTTGAAAAGAGTAAATTTTATCCAAAGTTTAAAATTCAGGTTTAGGAAGTCTAAATAACTTTTAAAGGAGAATTATGCTTAAAGTGAAATTCCTAATATTCTTTAATGCGAATGAAAACTAATCTTTTTGGAAATAAATTGTGTGTGCGCTACTGGCCTACACTTTTTTTTTATTTACCAATTAATAATTACAATGAAATTTGCTTGAAAAGGGTAAAGCCTGATGAGCATTTATACCTTAGCAAAAGTAACAAAGTTGCAATATTCCTTCAATGAGACCATGTGTACCTATTTCTTCCATCAACGTCGCCTTTGTCTTAACACTCAGCGACCGGTCAAGACTTCCTTTTTATCGCATCACGAACGGCTCCATTTACGACTTGTTGAAGGTAATTACCGCAGAAAGACATTAGAAGGACTCGGCAGAACAATTTCACAGATTTCCGATAAACGCCGGCTTCTTTTTGTGTATGGAAACAACTTTATCCAAAGCCCGGAGGCAGCCATGTTAATGAACGACTGTTGAAATGTAAGCTTCCGTAAATCCATTTCCAGAAGAACGATAATAATAATTAGCTCCCTGAGGGGGGAGGAGACACACCTTTCACGAATGTGGGCGAATCGAGCCTACGAAGAAGAATGGATCAAGTACAATGAAACTGTTTTCCCTACTTTAGAGATTTGGATAACGTTCCTTTTTCAATAATATGCTGTTTCTATATATGCGAGTGAGTAAAAATGTTCATTTTATCCCTGCCGTCTAAAAATGTTCATAAATACAAATACAAAAGAAAAAAAATGATGCTTCCAACTCTTCCATAGACAAAGCGGCATTTGCAGCTCTACATGCTATAGTGTGCCAACCCTTGGTAAAGCTAGGAGTCCACGAACATGATATTACAAATGTGAAATTGAATATGACTATGAATTTCTTGAATGTGAACCTCAGTCAAAAGTTGAGGACAAAATAATTCGAAACTTCATTTTCCTAACTTCTCCAATACACGTCGCGTTTTAACTTGATTACAAATTCCTAAAATTATCACTTTCTGTGTTACAAGACAATTAACGATGAGAAATGGAAATGAAAATTTGAATTCAGAAATTTTTTCAATGATATTTTTTGACAGAAATATTCAACCACATAATACTTATAATTATAAGCCATAATAGCTGACGAGGACAAAGAAATTCATAATGGTCTGAAACTAAGCTGCACATAAGAATATGTTGCAATACATTTCTTTTTTACCTTATATTATATTAAGGCTTTATCCTACTTGCATCTATCATTACTTACTTTCCTTAGGCTCCATCTAGCTTTACAGTAGAGCAGAGCAATTTTTTTTAAAAAAAATTTTCTTCGAAAATCCTACTTCGTAGGATTTATTCTTTAGGTATTGACCTAATTTCAAATAATGCACAATTATAGAAACCAAAGGTTAAATTTAATTGAAATGACTTTATTAAAGAAAAAGGCTAGGAAAATTTTATATAATTTATTTTTGTAGAAAAGAAAGAAAAGTATTTCTTTTCTCAAAAAAAAAAAAAAAAAAACATGGAAAAATCTCAAATTTATTTCAAATTAGTGAGGGTGAAACTTCAGTTTTTTTCCAGCTTAATTTCAAGGATAATACACATTCTTTACTGTGCTAAATTTAACTCAAAGTATTAGAATTTAATGTTTTTTATACTGTAATAACACATTAATATTTTATTTGCAGAACATTAAATGCTTTGTTTCTTCAAAATAATCGTAAAAACAGTATCAATAAATTCAAAATATGTTATAACATATAATGCCTTATATATGCCTTATATACATTATCAGAGAAGCATTTACCGCTAGAAAGCTCATTTAACAAAACAACAACAAAAACAACGTACTGTGAAATTACTTAAAATCTGATGTCTGAGAAAATACGGAAATTATTCATCATTTTCACCACTGCCATTAAAATGGTAAGCACTTAAGAGATGTGAAGGTATCTATTGGAACACGAGTAGGGTAATGAGTTTGGAATAGTCCAGTGAGTACCCAAAGATGCTTTTGTACTTTTTTATTCAGCGCAGCTGACTACGCACAACAGAAGACAACAAAGAAGTCAATATATGGTTACAGTGAAAAACAGAGACGCGCCCATTCGCAGCGACATCTACCGTGTAATGGGGGAGATACAACATCCTCCGCCCACAAAAGTTACAGTTTAACTTAAACATAAATCCAGATTTCTAGAAAATTAAACATGCTTCAGAAAATAATGTACAAACTGATTAGAAAAACTTAACACTAAAAATTGAAATTAAAATACACAAATTAATGTTCAAGAGAAAATTTTCAAAATAAGAGTTCAAGTCTTAAGACTTAATAGTTCTACCTCTTCTGGTAGTTATTGGTTCTCTCATAATTTCAGCAATTTTACCTGAAGTTTCCAAGCGGCACAAACGTTGAATCGGCCGTATCAGTTCACCACTCTGAGTTTTCAATCTTGCAACGCGGGAAACACCGTCACGCCCCTTATAAATTTCGACAATTTTAGCCAAAGGCCAATCTACACGTTTCTTATTATCCAAACTGATTAATACAATGTCTCCAACAGAAAGTGGAGTTTGTACCTTATTGCTCGTCTGTTTTAAAAGTGAGATATATTCCTTTTGGAATCGAGTTTTAAGTTTATGTTTTACGGCGTGAAGATGTTTCGCACGTTTGCGAAGATTTTGCATATCATTCAGGTCCAAGTCCTGAACACAGAATTCAGTTTGGTCCTGCAAAAATAGAGATGGAGTAATAGGTACCAAATCAGAGGGGTCCTCCGAGAGGTAAGTTAGGGGTCTGCTGTTTAGAAGAGCCTCGCACTCACATACGATGGTGTGAAGTTCATCATATTGAAGAGAAGCTTTTCCCAAATTGCGTCTCAGCAATTCCTTTAACATTCGGACCACCCTTTCCCACCAACCACCCCACCAAGCGGCGGTCGGTGGGTTAAAGTGCCAGGAGATCTTCTTCAAATCAGAGTGAGCAATGATGGCACTCCAATCGATGTTTTGGAGTTCGTTGTTGAGTCCAACGAAATTTGTACCATTGTCTGAGTAAATTGTTTTTACTCGACCTCGACGTGAAATGAATCTTCTCAATGCAAGAAGAAAACTTTGTGTTGAGATGTCCGAGACAAGTTCAAAATGGATGGCACGGTAAACCGCACATGTGAAAATTGCGATCCACACTTTGTCACGATTTCGCAGGAGCAGAGGACCAGCTAGGTCCACACCGGTCGTCTCAAACACAGCTGACATTCTTACACGCTCTTCAGGAAGAGGTGCAAACACAGAAGTTGACAGTTTTGACTTAAATCTTTGACAAATTACACATTTAGACAAGACTGATCGGACAGTTTTCCTCGATCTCAATATCCAATACTTTTCTCGCAGGACAATAACAAGTGCTTGGATACCTGCATGGTTATGGATTCGATGAGTCTCTTCAATGAGCCTTAAAACAAGTTCATGTTTGTCAGGTAATAAAATAGGTCGTCTAAAGTAATCTCCAGTATCTGTAGAGAAAAGTTTTGTCTCCACTCTGAGGAGGCCATCAGAATCAAGGTAAACGACAAAGTTCGGTGGTATGAGTCGACGATTTTTGCCAAAGGTCTCTTTCTGTATGAAAAGGAGAATTTCGAGCTCAGATTTTTGAGAGCTCTTTTTCACTAAGGTTTCCTTTAAGTAAAGAGTCTTTTTGACGATTAGCTACTGATTTAGCATTTGAAAGGAATCGTTTTACATAGGCCAAAGTTCGAACGATGGAAGAAAACTTTGAAACACGTTTAGTCCACTCGAAGAAATTAGAGTCGGAATCATTCAGAGACAGATTCGTCGTAACTGTAGGTTTTCTCTCTTCGGTAGCAAGTTCAAGAGCATCCTTGAAATCAGAGTCTTTGGTGTCTGGCCAGGAGGAACGGTTTTTCAACCATATTGGACCCTCCCACCAACAAAGACTGAAGAGAGTTTGTGCGTTGCATCCCCTGGATGCGATGTCTGCAGCGTTCATCTGTGATGGAACGTAATACCAGTCTTCCTTCGATGAGCTGGAATGGATCTCTTTTATTCTGTTACGAACGAAGGTTTTCCAAGTCCCAGAATTTTTGATCCAACAAAGCACGACTTTTGAGTCAGTCCAGTAGAAAGTTTGAATGCTGTGAATGTTTAATGATGTTTTGACGCTCTGGACAAGGCGAGTGCCGATAACTGCTGCCAAGAGTTCGAGTTTAGGGATGGACATTTCATTTTTCGTTTTGGTGATGGGATCCTTTTTTAGAGGAGCGACGCGTGATTTTGCCTGAACTAATTTAATTTTGACTTTATTATCGCATTCAATTCGTAAAAAAACGCACGCTGCAAAGGCTTTCCCACTTGCATCACTAAACATATGTAAGGTGGTAGTTGACTCATCAACTAAACCCCAAAGTAGCGTGGAATTTGAACCAGTTTCAAAAATTCCAAACTAGCAAGCCAATTTTTAAATTCCTCAACGATTTCAGAAGGCAGTTTTTGATCCCATGTTAGTTTATAATTTTTCCACGCTTTTTGCATTAAAGTTTTGGAATGAGTGTTACGGGTGCTGTAAAACCGATTGGATCAAATATCTTTTGCGAAATTGACAAAAGTTGCCGTTTAGAACATGTATCTTGATTTCAGTAGAAATATTTCTGAGATCACAAGTGAGCAAATCAGTATTTGGTTCCCATAAAAGGCCAAGCACAGAGCATTTTGTTTTTTCCTGATTTTGTTGCTCTGTGGAAGAAACCCAACCTGTGAGCTCAAACCCTGCTTTCGACATGACTTGACAAGCTATTGTTTGAAATCGTTGAAGCTCTATCTCATTTTGGACACTAGCCACAACATTATCGACATAAAAAAATCTTTTAATTTTACCGCAACATCATTTCTTTCCTTTTCTAAATGATGGTAAATGGTAGCCATCAGCAAAAATGGGCTAGAAGAAAGGCCAAAAACTACTCTACAATGCCTATAGATTTTAATTTCACGTTTTTCGTAATTTTCCCACCACAGAAATCGGAGATAGTCCCTGTCTGTAGGGGAAATTGAGATCTGCAAGAAGGCTTTGCGAATATCTGAAATGACTCCCAGTCCATTTTTGCGAAATTTATTTAGAATGGAAGGGATCATCTCAATATAATTAGGTCCAGTTGCTAAGCATTGATTTAAGGAAATGGAATTTTCATCTTTTGCTGAAGCGTCGAAAACTGGGCGAATTTTAGTCGTAAGACTAGACTCCTTAAAGACAGCTCGATGAGGTAAATACCTGCATTTTTGTTGCGATAAATTTACCCCTTAATATTAATTGGTACTGGTTCTATGATTCCCAACTGTTCCCATTCCTTCAAATTTTGTCATAAGAATCAAATTTTCCTGTGGAAATAAGTTTAGAAGTCATGGTATTGAGACGTTTTTCAGATTGAAATAGCAAATCAAGTAGTTTTGGATGCCCTTCAACCCATGGAAGATTTACCTCATACCTGCCCTGATTGAATTTTACAGTTTTTTCGAAAAAAGACACAGTATCATCATCATGTCCTTTCTTGTTTTGTTTTCCACAGGGTCCCGTATACCCAGAATATCCAATGACCAAAGGTCACAAATTTTGCTACCGTTTAGCAGTGAAATCACAGGCATGGCATGATTAGAACAAGTGGTATAGGATAATGATTTTCCCATAGCTACCCACCCTAGATAAGTCTGAACAGCGGTTAAACCATTGGGTTGTTGACTTATGAAACCAGTTAAAATTTTTCCTAAATAGTCAGCACCCAGTAAAACTGATATGGCAGAATCATTTTTTTCACAATCGGATAAATAAATTCCATTTTTAGTGAAGCATTCTGCATCAGATTTACTTATTTTTGGAATTGTTCCGCAAATTACTTCCTTATCTAACAATATCGCTTCACACGAAAAATTTCCCCGAATTTCCTGAAGTTCACATTTAAATGCGAAATGTTTAATTTTTTCCGTTTCAATACCTCCAAATAAACTATGTTTAAGAAATTCGGGATGATCAACTTTTAAGTCCAAAAACTCTGCGAGATCACGATTTATATATGACCTTTGCGAAGCTGAGTCACATAAACAGCGAACTATTTTTGTTTTCAAAGGGCCTGATACTCTAATTCTGAGTGTTTGCAATAAAACATCTGTCGAACCGGAAGAGCTATTGCTGGTGACACTATTAATTTCTGTTTTGCTCGGAGAAGAAAAGGAATTTTCATTTTCTCTACATAAATTTGGGCATAAAATTGGAAAATGTTTTTTCGAGCAAACTATGCACCGAACACTCATTCCGCATCTATCTGCGCGACAGTTAATTCTAAGACACGATAAGCACGCTTTCATCTTCAAAACTTTCTCTTTTCGTTCTTGAAAGGGCATTTTTTGCGCCGTGAAACAGTCACTACTGCGGTGAGTTTTTTTCGAACAAAATAAACAAAAAATATTCGACTCTCTCCTTTCGCTTTTTGTTTGG
>BMAO01008130.1:0-17288 GCA_019973975.1 Trichonephila clavata
CACAATCACTGACCGTCGGCCAAGACTACACTCGATGCAGTTACACTACCAAGTGCTCAGCAAATCGCTGCAGATGTAAAAATAACAAACTGCTGTGCAATTATTAATGTCATAAAAGTTCATCTTTTTGTTACAAGTGATGATACTGATAATTTTCTGTAATAAACTAATTCAGTAGATAATGTGATTATCTTTTTGTTTGTTTCTTTTCTCCAAGGGAGAAGCAATTTTAATAAGAGACCAGGAGGTTTCTGGTAATGTGAGATCCTTACTCACTAAAACTTCTCCCTTTAAAATATAGCCCACCTAGGGCCACCGTACCTTCTTGGCCTTTGTTCCGAAGGACCATCCTAGGCGCCTAAGAGGGGCGGATTCGTCGGAAAACTCCTCTGTGGCAGCTATAATGTGATTATCATTAACATTGCGGTATGCAAACACCTAAAATTTGCTCATGACCTTTTTCTTCTGACTTAGGCTGATCGCCCCATGCCATTTCGCGAACTAGCAAGCCAAACCCCGAAATCAAGGAAAAATCGGACTTTGGCCGGTCATTGTTAAGCGATATTGGCTGTTTCGCGATTTGGCCGGCCAATTCGGGACCGGGCCGATTTCGGGCTTTGACCGTAACATATACAATAAATACTCTATTGACGCAGTTTTCAATGTAATTCCGGAGTTTTGGTCACTTCATTAATGTTATTGGATCTTTCGTTTGTTTCAAGTGTACGCGCTTTTTTAATACAGTACTTGATTTTTCTAAATTTTCTAATTATTAAATTATTTATTTATCGGCGGACTCATACGCAAGGATCATGCTCAGTAGTTTGTTTCCAAGCATGAGTGGAAATGATGCCATGATTTGGTGACATTTTTTATTTCGGCGACGTCTTTTACTTTAAGAATAGTCGGTACCCTCTATACCGCTAATGTTAAATTGAGCTGTTTTATGTAAATTTTTTTAGAAGCTGTTAAAAATAAAGACTTCATATTTTGTCTGTATATTAATTAGAATTTTATATTTATACTGAAGCGAGATATTTCAAATATATTGTGCAGTTTTTTTCAAAAACATGCAACGTAAAAGTATATCTATGTGTTTTTTGAAAATTGTCATTCTTCGTTACAATAACTGGTCTCTAGCAAAATATTTTGGGAATTTCTAAAAAAGCTCATTTCAGTTTTCATACTTTTATATCAATAGCATGTGAGAAAAATCGCAAGTACATTCATACAGTAGACTCTGAGAAAAAGGTACATGTAGTTTCATAAACATTATTTTGAGAAAATTGTATTTTTACTATAAAGTGTCACTGCATCATAAAAATTAGGAAGTACAACATGTATTTGTCCCATTTTATTAAACATTAACATTTCTCAATTTCTGTTATGTAAAATAGGAAACAAAAACGTCTTAAATTGTCCAGAAAATACATACATAGTATTTTTCGGTTTTGTCTAACGAGATATTTTGTAGAATTTGCATGGTTTTTCTTCAAATTCTGTATCAATCTTGAAAGAATTTTCAGTTTTGACGCATTACTTACATCAAAGTTGACCATAGAACGTCATGGATGTTTTGTAATAATGAATCAATATGTAACAGTAATGGTTTGGGAATATGTGTTTATACGACATTTTGAATTTTTTATTTTTTTTTTATGTTATAAATTCAAGTTTTTTAAATGTTGGTTTTCGGGAATATGTGTTTATACGACATTTTGAAAGTTTTTATTATGTATTTGAATGTTCACTTACTAACAACGTCCGAAAGTATCAAAATTCAAGTTTTTCTAAATGTTAGATAAGTTATTTCTAAAACAGCCACAAGATAAAAGTTAATGGCTTCTGGTATGTTTTTTTAAATCTGAAAGTATTTATATGTTTTAATGTTATTATGTATATTTAACAAGTGTTATTCAAGCAATGAAAATTTCTGACAAAAATGTATTTGTATCTAAATTTTTTATGTCATATGTATAACTTTTATCAGAAACAATTAAACATAAAGAATCATGATTTTGTCTGTATATTAAGTAATCCTTTATCTTTATACCTAAGTGAAATTTTAAAAATAAATTGCTCAGTTTTCTTTCTTTCTTTTTTTTTTTAAAAAAGGCAAGTTTTGCATAACATAATTAAGAATTTATTAAAAATTTTAATTTTTTGTTACAACATGTGTTTTCTAGATAAATGCTTTAGAAATACTTCAAAAATTTCACTTCATTAAACACAAGTATATATCCATGCATGCAATAAGTTTAGGTAAAATAACAAGAACAATTTTAAACATAAAATTCTTAGAAAACAGTAATTTTTATAAAAAATCTTACCTAGTCAAAGTAAATATTCTGTGCTACTTACTAGTCCTTTTTTTACCTTACTATGGATAATTAACAAATTTTATCTTTATTTTCTACATTAAATTCCTTTAATAACTATTTTGAATCATTTTTGATTATATTAGGTGCTAGTAATATATATAGCTATTATATCTGTGCTTGTTACAATACAACATTTAACATTCAATGTCCCATTTACATGCAGATGTAAAATTTTAATTTGTACAAATAGTTCCTACCTACAAAAAACGTGCCTAAACACATTCATTTAAAATTTTACTAAGTCATGGCATTTTTAAGTAATTAACAATAATAACTGATTACAACTGAATTTAAGTAGAAAAAACTAAATTTAATTAAAAATCAGTAAAAATTAAATATAACTTTTAAATCATTAAAACCACAATTTCAAAACTTACATCCAAAACGTTTGTAGCAAATCTAACAGTTATACTTGCAGTTATTGTACAGTTAATCTGCAGTTAATTGTGTATGATTGAATGAAAAATGTAGAGGCTTTGTAACTTTTTCTCAGATTTAAAAAGCAAATATTTACACATAATCTGTCAAAGTGGGCGTGGAAAACTAACTGATTATTTTTTAAAAAGTCATCTGGACATACCTTAATTCATAAAATAGCATAAATTTTATATTACTGGAAAGGTCACGCATTGGAGATTTTAGAAATATCAAAACCTCGAAATCGATAACTTAAAGATGTTTAGCCTACGACTGCCCTTAACTAAATTCGTTAATGGTATAATGTATGCAAGTATCCATACTCTACATACTTTTTCTTTCATCCTTAATATCAGTGCTGTTTTATCTTCACCCTTTTAAAGTTTCTGATTTATTTTTTCCAGCGAAGCATCAAATTCATATCAAAGTTAGGATTTAAGAAATGCCGGATAATATATACAGGCGGTAATCGCAAAATCCTTTAAAAGCAATTTTGTGTTTTTGCTCTTAAAAAAATGTTTTTAATATACGATATTATGTTGTTTTTAATATACAATGTTATTTAGTTCTACTTAACAACAAATCGGAATTAAGATAATCTGTTAGAATCATAAAAATAAATTATTTGCTCTTTCATCTTATTTGTTACCGAAACAAAAGTTTCATCCAGAGCAAAATAAAATAAATATATAGAAGAACAAACTGTTGGACTGAAAGTTTTAAACTCTTAATTTCAGAAGGCAAGATTAAGAATCAATTGAGAACTCATATGTCTTTAATTTAAGAAATCCAAGTAAAGAATCAAAGTTCGTCAGGAATTGGAGTACATTCGAAAACAAGACTGAAAAAATAAATGAAGGATTAACTTTACTTAATACTAGCAGAATTAAAAGTTCCAAGCTAAACTAAAAGTTCTTCAAACTAAAATAAAGTTTTAGACTGTACTAAATAACAAAAACAAAAAAGTTCTTTAACTTTTCTAACCACGTTTGAAAAGAATTTTGAAAGAAAACCATGTAAATGGACAACTTTGGCATTTCCAAACATCTTGTTTAAAACCATCCTGAATAATTCTTTTTCAGTGATGCTCTTCGAAATAACTACCACGAAATTAACTTTTTCTAAGTTAAGAAGTTGAAAATTGAATGTATTATCAGAATAATTTCATATGTGAGTTTAGGATGTGCAGTTCAGTTTCTATGTTAAGATTCGGACTTCTTAAGGAATTCTAACTAATTGTTTATTTAATTTTTTTTTTGTAAATGAAATAATATTACTGTTTAGATTGGTGAAGCTTCATGTTAGTTTTAATATTGCTATAATATTGGAAAATTGTTATAAGAAAATAAATAATAACTAATTCTGGTTAAAAGAATAGAAATATCAGTCTTTGTTCTTTATAATTTTTCAAATGTAGTTTTTTAAGTCAGGGCCGCAAAAATTAAATGTTTGATTAATTAGCCTTTTTTTGAAAAAAAAACAGCACAAAATTCAACATTAATATGTATTTCTCCTTTTCTTAAAGTTAAAAACTTTAAATATATTATTTACTAATATTAGTTTAAAAACAAATATGGTTTTTAAAAGCTAATATTCCGTTTCATATATTTTTATAAAAAGGTTAATCAACGGATTACCTTTTAAGTGTCGCGGGCGTGTATACGCGTCCTGCTGAGCTGGTGCGTTTAGTACCCCTTGTGGCAGTCCCCCAAGATTGTTTGATGTTTTAAATTTCCTATATATGTGGATTTCGAATTTAAACCCCTTAAGTACCGAAGGACGTGTATACACGTCCTGCTGAGATAGTGCATTTAGTGTCCGGACGTGTATAATCGTCCTTCCAAAGGACGACTTTTTGTACTGTGCTGCTCTGTTTAAAACTAGTCCCACGGCTTTGGAATACAACAATATGCCATTGGCAGTCCTTCTAATGAATTTAGGAATCTTATTTCGGAGAAGAGGTGGGGAAGGAATTTGAAAGCATATATTCCAGGAAAGATGAAATTCATAGCTAAGCAGTTTTTCCTGTTTTTTCGTTTGAGTGTGCTCTTTTCTATTCTTCGTTAGCTGTCATTTTCGCTTACCGTGTGTAATAAGGGCTTTTTAATTTTTTGTGTGAATTCACTGACTGCGATACTGGTTTATGTGTTCAACCATGTTTTAGGATGTATCACAGAACAGGGAAAAAAGTTTTAATTTATTTTTTTATTACATTCTAACTCTGGAGGTTAAATATTTTATTTTCATTTTATTATTTCATCCTTTTCTTTTCTTTCTTTTTAATATGAAAGTAAACAATTTTTAGGTGGAAAAACACGTCTTTTCTTTCACCCCTATAAACCGCGTAACAACGCGCGCCCATAGGAAAAACAGTGACACTGGGGATGAATTTCGTAACTTTTCCACAGTAGCTAACATGTTAAAACTCTAGATTTAATTGCCTTTGAAAATCTTACAGATCAAGACTTAGTTTTTTTTACAAGAAATGTAATAAATAATTCATTGATTGCTGGATTTTTTAAACTTAGAGCATATGAAAGAAAATAGTAAACTATTAGAATAGGACCTAATACTTTTAAATACCGTTTGCATAACACGGGAGATGTTTAAGCGATTTCACATGATGCTTAAATGGAATACTGTAAAATGTTTTACAGATCTTTCTTGGAGGCCTGAAGAATATACAATAAATGTTACTCTTGTTCGATATAATAATTTGATTTGAATGGTAAAAAAACTCCATAAATAAAAGTTATTTATTTTCTAAATAATATGTGTGTGTGTGTACGTTTCATATCAATACAGTAAACATTTTTTGTGTGCTGTTCAAATATTGACAACTGATAGATAAACAAAAGTGATATGCAATACACTTAATTGTACCATAAAATCTGATACAAAAAATTTAAATCGTCTGTTGTTAATTAAACGATTTTAAATTTCATTGTTGAAAAAAAGAGAGAGTCGTCTGCTGTATTTTTTAAAATAATTATAATCTTTGAAAAAATGTATGTAGTAAATATCTATATTTGCTTATATCTCAACTACTTCCTCGATGAAAAGAACTCCCGATACATCAAATGAAATATTCAGAGAATATAAGCATATATTTATCCTTTGAGGTAGGAGAAAGATTCAGAGTATTCGGCATACAAATATTTCTGAGTGGAAATACTCCAAATAAAGTGAAATGTTTTACAGAAGTTTCCAATTCACAGTTTTGGATTCAAAATCCATGACATATTTTAATATATTCTGAAAAGTTACGTATTTTTAATTAAGATAACTACTAATTTGCATCTTATTATGTTTCTCAGATATTACTTATAAAGTCATGTATATACTTTTATTCGCTATTTCACATAAGTTGTTTGCTTGAAAAATAAACATCATATCTCCCTCACAGTACATGCACAATGCACCGGGTGTTTCTAAAAGAGTATCGGAGTTTTAACGCTTTATAGTAATTATTACATATAACATATTAATATGACTCATACATCGAGTGAAAGAGCAACTGAAACAGTTTTGTTTGCTGGCATGTGTGCGTGTGCACGCTAAACGAATGCTATTTTTTTCCCCTTTCTCGCCGATGAGCGCCCTAGTAGAAAAAAGGCGAATAGTGAACAGAAATCGTTTTGTGTTCTCCAGATTGCAAAGACAGAACCTGCAATTACTGTGCTACGAGCATTCTGTATTAAGTTCGGTTGTCAACCTCCAAATGATAATAACATTCGTAGATGGTATCATCAGTCTTCAACTGGAATGAAACAACTGGATGTCTTTGTAAAGGGAAAAGTACGGGACGACCAAGGCTCAGCAAAGAGAGTGTTTATCGAGGGAGAGATTCTTTCTTGCGTACCCCCAAAAAAATCAGTTTGACGCTCAAGTCGTGAATTAGCAACGCTAGTGACGATTGTTTGGAAAGTTTTAAGCAAACTTTTATAACTACGTCCTTATCGCCTGCAGTTGCTACAAGCTCTAAAACGGATAGACTAAGGTTTACTCACCGAATTCGCAAACGACAGTTTGATGCATACTAATGAAAATTTTATGGATTATGTCGTATTCAGTTATGAATCAACGTTTCACCTCAGTGGACATGTGAACACTCATTATGCGCGTGTCTGAAGCTTAGAAAATCCTCACGAGGTGCTGGAATTGCAACGAGACTCACCTAAATTGAATGCTTTTTGTGCCATATCCCGGCGGAAAGTGTATGGGTCTCTCGTTTTCGTAGAGCCAACAGTAACTAGTTCCGCCTGTCTTGATGCTCTGCAACTATGGCTATTTCCTCAATTCGAAGAAAGTGAACCAGATAACTTCATAAGGCAGCAAGATGGTGCACCACCTCACTGGCATCTCTCAGTACGTGATTGGTTGAACATCCCTGTACTCAACCAATGGATTGGCCGATAAGGGGCTCCCGATATAGCATGTTTCGCACGGCCTCCTCGTTCACCCGATCTGAAGCCATGTGATTTTTATCTAAGGGGTTTCATTAAGGACTGTGCGTACGTTCCTCCGCTACTAACTAACCTTCCAGACTTATGGCACAGGATTAAAGCAGTTAATACAAAAATTACCTCAGACACACTGAACAAAGTTTAGGATGAACTCGCCTATTGACTTGATGTGTGTCATGTGACGAATGGTGCTTATATTAAACATTTATAAACTCGTATTTAAAACTGTTTTAGTTACTCTTTCATTCAATGTATGGATTATACATGTAAGTTATATGTTATAAATACTATAAAGTGATAAAACTCCGATATTCATTTAGAAACACCAGGTTGTGACGGATCTATACGCGGGTCTACTAACCCCTTCAGGACTCTTTTAGAAAAATATTTATTTCAACCAACTTTCGCGAGTGAAGGAAGCGTGATTATGCAAATGAAGTATATTATATAAATTCTGTATTCGCGAGTTTTAAGAGTTAGTTAGCAAGGAGTTGGCAAGTTAGTTGGCGAGTGAAGGATCGTGGAATGATTAAGTAAATTTGGAGTTTATCGATGAAAGAATACTGAGAATGGATCAATAGACGGTGATTAAATACAGATATGGATCGACTTCAAGAGCAAGTGTAGGACTCAACTTCATGAAAGAACAGGTATCGTGATCTTTAATTAAATAGAAGTTAGATTATTAGTGTACGACGTTTGACAGCGTGTTTAAGCTATCGTGGCATCAGTTGAGGGTCCGTATTGTTGTCCCAGGCTATTGAGTCTCATCTCCGTGCTCTACTATCTGATCTGTTATCTTAATTAGATTGTTATTGCGTCTGCTTGATATTTTGGTAACAATAAAATAATTAAGGAAACCATGTCTGTTGATTATTCAGTTCCTCTCACACACCTAGCCGGGTATGCGGGTAGACAAGGGGTTTCAGGTGGAAGCAGGAACCAACCGGCATTACAAGGTGTATATTCTTTCAATACTACAACTAATACTATCACAAAATAAATCCTATAAAATATTATGTCGTGAGTATAAAAAATAGTTTTCAAGTATTTAAAATATATTTTTTAATTATTTTAAATAATTAATTTCAAATCTACGAAATTTTCTCTATTAAAAAAATTGTACTTCAGTATTTTCTGAAAAACATTATTATTTTTTTCTACAACTATTGATGCCCCGATATAAAAATAAAACCCTGATTTTTTTTCAGTAAAAAGAGTGAGATAAATTGTAGAAATTCGTATGTATTCAAAATTATTCCATAAAGTGGAAAACAATGATTTAACTATATTGTAAAAAAAGGATTGAAGTGATATTTATGTACGTGTATACTAAATATAAAATTCAACCTTCTTGTATTTAGTAATACATTTTTAAAAATCAATTTATATATGTTTCGAGAGAAAATGCAAAAATGTTTTTTTTTCTGAAAAAGTATTCAAGACATTCACACACATTTTGGAACATATTGTAAACTTTTATACAATTTTTTTTATCATTCTTTTCTTCTAACAAATCTATCTTACCACGGTTTATTTTAATTTAATTTTTTTGATTTTTGTGAATATATATAACTCTTATGCATATATGTACCTTAGATTTACGAACTCAGAATAAATAGAAGAATTTTGTATTTGGATAAAATTTTCATCATGAAAGATAAACGTGACTAGACACGATTTACTCAGCTCACTGAACAAGAATAAGAAAAATATCCCGATACTGGAAACAAGACACCACAGAGTTGAAACAATCCAACAAACTTTTTTCTTTCCTAAATGAACGTGAAGGTTAAGGTTTGGTACAAGTTTCCTATTTCAGATTGATTTCTGTTAAAACAAAAACGTAAAAACGTAAAAATAAAGCCTTAAAAAGGTCTCCAGGCACTGGTGGCTTATAAATTCTATTAATTTTACAGAAAAATACAAGGATACTTCATGATTTCTTTATTTTTCAGACGAATATATCTGTTATATAAACAATATTTCTGATTCAGATTAATAAATACTTTATGATATTTCGCAGCTCAGTGTCTCTGTGGTTGCGTATCGCGCTTCCACGCCACAGGTCCAGGCATCGAATCCCTCGGTGGGCAAGATTGATTCAGCCGTTCATCCCTTCCTTCAGAGGGTCGATAAATGAATACCAAGCCTGATTGGAATCTAAACACTGGGGTTTTGAGTAAGACTGGCCACCTGACCGGAACACCTGCTTTTGCATCTCAGTGCCCAAAGTCATGAAAACAGAGATGGGCATAGTAAACCTTTGCCTTAATGGGCTGTAGTTTTGCTTTGGTTATGTTATTTCAAAAAATATACATTAACGAGATTAAAATAAAGATATTCTTAATTTTCCTGACTATTACGCCATGGAGATTGAAATATATACAATATATTTTTTAATATTTATTAGTGACATATTTGTCCGATATATGTATATATAGAGAGAGAGAGTTCTAACGCAATATTTTCTTCTGAGCAGACAGAAAGCAATGGAATACGAAAGAAAAACGAAACTGAGAAAAAAAACTAGTAATGG
This sequence comes from Trichonephila clavata, assembly GCA_019973975.1. Classification (NCBI taxonomy): domain Eukaryota; kingdom Metazoa; phylum Arthropoda; class Arachnida; order Araneae; family Nephilidae; genus Trichonephila; species Trichonephila clavata. The sequence continues at coordinate 9,804 of BMAO01008130.1, forward strand.
GATTTTAAGATATCATGAATGCTACAATATATTATAAGCATTGATGACTTACGACAGTTCTTATACATAAAATAATTTCTGTAAAAGAAGGGTTTAACCAAGTGTACAGCCATTTTAACCATTTTTTAAATTTATATATATATATATATATATATATATATATATATATATATATATATATATATTTATATTTAATACAATTAAAAAACTTTATTTTATATTAGAGTTACACTGTATGTTTGGAGTTGCTTTTAATTCGAATAAATGTTCTGTCAATAATTAAGGTTTTTATGCATATACTCAGGGACAAATCAATCAGAGAACCTAGAAGGTGTCGTCGAAATGAAACGAAATTTTACATACGTAATGACTACTTTGATACAAGTAAATAATTAGCAAATCAAAGAAAACGGATCATTTATTTCAGAGAAAAAGGCTAAAGAACGGAAGATTTAATACCCTGATGAACTCCATCTAGCGCGAATGCACGATTTGATACATTCGGACATTGAGGCATTCAAGCTCTGTATGATGTCTTGAGACATTCCGTTCCATTTTTTCTGTTGCCTTTTTGACGGATCTTTACTCTACTAACTCCTTGGGGATTCTTCTGGGGAAACAATATTATCAACCAACTTTCCCCGAGTGAAGAAAGCATGATTATGCAAATTAAGTATATTACATAAATTCTGTATTCGCGAGTTAGTTGGTTAGTTGGAGAGTGAAGGATCGTGAAATGATTAAGTAGAATCGGAGTTCATCAACTGGAAATTTTTGAGAGATGATCTATCGACGGTTATTAAATCCGGATAAGGATCGCCTTCAAGGACTTAAATGTAGGATTTGACTTCATAAAAGTACAGGTATCTTGATCCTTACTTAAATAGAAGTTTAGTATATTAGTGCGCGGCGTGGTTTATATTGAGCTTGTTGAAGTTACCGTGAAATCAGTTGAGGGTCCGTATTATTATACCCAGGCCATTGAGTTTCACCTCCACGCTCTGCTCTCTGAACTGTCATCTTAATTAGATTATTATTGTGTCTGCTCTATATTTGGTGACAATAAATTAATTAGAGTGAATCATGTCTACTGAATATTCAGTTTCTCCCACACACCGAGCCGGGTCCGAGGGTAGACAAAGGGGTTCAGAGGAAAGCTGGAACCGACAGGCATTACACCTTGCTTCTAGTTCGTTCAAACTCGTTGGATGCCCAACTCCCCGTGCCAAATGATCCCAGATAGGCTCAAATGGAGACACATCTGGGGATCGGGCAGGCCAAGGAAGGGTAGTAACAGTACGGAGACAGTCCTGTGACACCCTTGCCGTGTGAGGACGAGCATTGTCTTGTTGAAAAATGGCTCCTGGGGGCTGTTGCAGGAGTGGCAACACATGTAGTTGCAGGATGTCATGCATATACCGTTGGGCTGTCATGGTGCAACGGATCAATACTAGGAGTGACCGTGTATTGTAAGCAATATCACCCCATACCATCACACCAGCTGTGGGAGCGGTGTGTCGCTGTAAAGCAAAGGCAGGATTGAGGTGTTCAACACTGGGACTCCCTTCACGAATACGATGGTCATCACTTCTGAGATTGAATCTGGATTCATCGCTAAAAGACGACCTGGTTCCATTCCCTTGCAGTTCAGTTTCCTCGTTCAAGGCACCACTCCTAACGGAGACGTCGATGGGTGGGCGTCAATGGCAGCACACGTAATGAGCGCCACGATCTCAAATGTTTTTCAGGTAGACGCCTTCGTATGGTTCGAAAAGACACAGGGATGATGCTACATTGCCTGGATGACGGCCGATGAAACAGTTGGCTGTAGGTGTGCATTTCTTACGTTGTGGTGTTCTTCTCGACGACTAAGTCTGTCGAGGAGTCCTGAGCCTGGTCTTCGTGTAAATGACATCTTTCGGATTCTCTGGTCCCAACACCTCCTCACAACACAATCAGAGCCAGCTAATTGACGAGCTACTTGTCTAGCTGACCACACAGTTCCATTCATGCCGGATGATTCTCCCCTTTTCAAACGGTGACAGCTGCTCATATTGTCTTTGAAAACAGCGTAATGGCATGTCTACCTTAGCACTTCCTTTGTATATGAATCAGCACACTCAACAAGATTTGTTACCCGTTTTATACTTCACGGAGAACGACGTTAACGGCCCTGTAGCGCCTATACGTAATGCGCAATCACGCTGCATTTCGAATCATTTGCATATCTCCCCGACATATACTTTCATGTCAAGTTTCGTTACGATCCCGCGATTATTTCTTGGTGCGCTAATTTTTTGTCCATGAGTGTATATATATATATATATATATATACTAGCTTTTACCCGCGGCTCGCTCGCGTTGATGTTTTTAAATAACTGTCAAAGTCGTATCTCGCACCAGCCGTTTCCGAGATTAGCCGGAACAACAGACAGACAAAAATTTTAAAAATTGATTTTTTGATATAAGTACCGTATATACTTTAAATGCATTTGTAACAAAATGCTAATTTGAAATTATAAACAGACACTTCAATTTTATTTATTTATATAGATTGGGATTATAATAACTATTGTTTAAATGTGACTAAAAAATGTATATAAAAAAAGAAAGGATTAAAACTAACCGCAAAACTTATCAATTTTTTGTTTCTTGCATTGATTTTTGCTTATGAAGCCTTGATTTATTATTTTTAAAAGTGCATCCGAAACAGCCGATGCCTCGACTTAACTGAATAGTGAGATAACTATCATAAAAAAAAATTATGGCACGTGTCAGCGTATTATGTGCGCGTAACACTATTATGTCTCATGAAGAGCATCGGTCGCCAGTAACCAAAACAACGACTTCATTAGCTCAGCTTGGCGTTCATTTGGCGTTCATCTTGGCATTCAGTTTCACGTTCACCCGTATAGTTTCCGTTCCCGTAAGAATACGGGAATAAAATATAGTCTATGTTACTCCCCGTTAATGTAGCTTTCCATTAGTGAAAGAGTTTTTAAAATCGCATCAGCCGTTTCCGAGATTAGCCGCAACAAACAGACAGACAGACAAAAATTTTAAAAATTGATTTTTTGATATAAGTACCGTAAATACCTTTAAATGCATTTAGTAACAAACTGCTAATTTGAAATTACAAACAGACACTTTAATTTATTTATTTATATATATAATATATATATATATATATATATATATATATTGGCGCCATCAAACTAGTTTAACCCCACTTATAGGTCCTAAGTCCGAGGTTGCACGAGATATTTTATAATTTTATCTTATACAATTTTAATTTCGCTTGAAAATGTTGATCTTCATTATTTTTATTCGCCATTGAAATTTTGAAATGTGATGCCGTAGTCTAGGTTTAATATGATTTCGAAAATTTGCTGATTGTATTTCTGTGAGGTATTTTAAATATATATATATATATATATATATATATATATATATATGTGTGTGTGTGTTTGTGTGTGTGGTTATTCCTGTAATTTAACTAACATGAATAATTTAAATCAGATAACAATTCAGTAATAATGTGTTTCTCATTAGCTTAAATCTGTGGTGTTGCTGTGAAAAGAATCATTCGTTATTCAAACTAAGTTGCAGAGATTCTGGAAGTTATACTAATTAAAATAATTAAAATGAGTGTTTTAATAGTTACTTTGTATAATTGAAGCTCTCGCTTCTGATATGTCATATGTTAAATATTTATTCTGTTTTATGAACTACATTTGTTCCAGACCATGAATTTTCAGAAGTTAGCGTATGCATGTTCATTAATAGTTTAACCTTTAACTAGTGCTGGAGGATTTTGTAACGTAATTTTTGTAATGCGGCAAATAAAGAGCTTGATAAAAATAAAAGAAAACCACACAGTTCCATTTGTGTTAATGCTAACTAAATATTAGGTAAACTTACATTCTGTTCTACATAAAAAAACTAATTTTTATGAAAAACTTATTTTATTTCGATATTTTTATTTCAGACTAGCTGTTACCCTGTTGGTTATATATATATATGTATAAATTTTTCATATTTAAGTCCTAGCATTAAGAATTCGATTGTATTGAAATATATGCGCCCCTTACGCTCCTCAACGCCACTTGGGGTCGATTTTCACCAAACTCATTTTGTAGCGGTTCTCTACTCTATGAAAGGAATCTGCTTACCCAATTTCAAGATTGTGCATTGAGTAGTTTAAAATGGAAACAATTACTTATAACGCCCTCAATCCCCCGTATTGCCCTTGCGTTTCGAATTTCGCAAAATCCATTCCTAGTGGATCTCTACTCCATGAAAGGAACATGTTTTACCAAATTTCAAGTCTGTTAGTTGAATAGTTTCGGAGATATCGTGATTAGTCAGTCAGTCAGTGAGTGAGTCGCTTTTCTCCTTTATATATATAGATAATTATTTATATCTCCCCCCCGCAACACCCCTTGGGGTCAATTTTCCCAAAACCCATTTTGTAGCGGATATTTTATTCCATGAAAGAAACATGCCTACCAATTTTCAAGCTGGTGCTCAAGCAGTTTAAAATGAAAATATTTATATCACGCCCCTTAACCCCCCCGCAACGCCACTTGGGGGTCTATTTTCCCAAAACCCATCTTGTAGCTTATATCTACTCTATGAAAGGAATATATTTATCAAATATAAAGACTTTGCGTCTCACAGCTTAAAAATGGAAATAATTATCTATAACGGCCCCTAAGCCCCCGCAACGCCAATTGGGGGTCATTTTCCACCGAACTCATTTTGCAGGGGATCTCTACTCTATAAAAGGAATCTGTTTACCTAATTTCAAGATTGTACGTCGAGTAGTTTAAAAATGGAAACAATTACTTATAATGCCTTTAACCCCCGTAACGCCCCTTACAATTCGAATTTCACAAAATCCGTTCTTAGCTGATCTCTGCTTCATTAAAGGAACATGTCTACCAAATTTCAAATCTGTAGGTTGAATAGTTTCGGAGATATCGTGATTAGTCAATCAGTCAGTGAGTCGCTTTTCTCCTTTATATATATAGACTAGCTGTTACCCGCCCGCTTCACTGGGAATTTCATGATGTTTTATAAATTTTTACTTCTTATATATATGTATAAATTATTGATATCTAAGTCCTGCATTAAGAATTCGATTGTATTGAAAAATATACTTATACCTGTAACTGTCGCCTGTTGATAAAAAAAAGGGGCAGAACTCATCCAATTTGTGTTTTCTAAAAATCACTAAAATTGATGCATAGAATGATGTTTGTTCTTTCGTAACCCAAAAACCAAGTGGATTCCCGCAAAACCGATTTTCGGTGGATCTCTACTCCGTAAATTGAACATGCAAGCCAAATTTCAAGTCTAAATCTAACAGAAAAAAACAAAAGTTTTACTATCAATATCCCGTAATCCCGTTGAGAGCCGTTTTCCAATATAACCGCTCTTAGCGGATTTCAACTGAACAAAAGAAAATGCAAACCAAATTTCATTATTATAGTCCTTGTAGCTCGAAAAAAATAATTTTTTTCGTCAATACGTCCCAGTAACCCCCTGCACCCCCCCCAAGAACTTGATTTGCTTAAAATACTTCTTAGTGGATCCCTATTCAACAAAAGAAACATGCTTAACAAATTTCAAGTATATGGGTCTAACAATTAAAAACAGGATTTTTTTTCTGTAACTCCTCTTGACCCCTCGCAACCCTCCTTAGGGGTCAATTTTCGTTTTACTCTTTGTTAGAGGAACTTTATTCCATGAAAGGAACATGCCTACCAATTTTCAAGCATGATGATCAAATTGTTTAAAATGGAAAAAATCAATTACGCCTCTTATCTCCCGAAATTAAACTTGGTAGTTCATATTCGCGAAACCCATTTTGTAGCGGTTCTCTACTTTACGAAAGGAATCTGCTTATCAAATTTCAAGACTGTACGTCTAATAGTTTAAAAATGGGGATAATTTTCTATAACGCCACTTGAGCCCCCGCAACGCCACTTCTGGGTCTGTTTTCACAAAACCAATTTTGTAGTGGAATTGCACACTATGAAAGGAATCTGCTTAGCAAAATTTGAAGACTGTGCGTCCAATAGATTAAAAATGCAAAAAAAAATTATCAATAACGTCCCTTGAACCCCCGCAACGCGGCCTAGGGGTCGATTTTCACAAAACACATTTTGTAGTGTATCTCTATCCTATGAGAGGAATCTGCTTGCCAAATTTCAAACTGTGCGTCTAATAGTTTAAAAATAGAAATAATTATTTATATCTGCCCTTAACACCCCTTGGGGGTCAATTTTTCCCAAACCTGTTTTGTAGCGGATATTTACTCCATGAAAGAAACATTCCTACCAATTTTTCAAGCAGGGAGGTGAAGTAGTTTAAAAACGAAAATATTTATCTAGTACGCCACTTAGAGGTCTGTTTTCACAAAACCTTCTTATAGCTGATCTCTACTCTATAAAAGAAATCTACTTATCAAATATAAAGACTGTGCGTCTAATAGTTTAAAAATGGAAATAATTATCTATAACGCCCCTTAAGTCCCGCAACGCCACTTGAGGGCAATTTCCCCGAAACCCATTTTGTAGCGTATCTCTACCCTATGAGAGGAATCTACTTACTAAGTTTCAAGACTGTACGTCTAATAACTTAAAAATCGGAATTTCTAACGCCGCTTAAACCCCCGCCCCCGCAAACAATTGCTGCTAATTTGAAATTACAAACAGACACTTCAATTTTATTTATTTGTATAGATATAGATTGGGATTATAATAACTAATTGTTTAAATATGACTAAAAATGTAAATAAAAAAAAAGAATGGATTAAAACTAACCGTAAAACTTATAAATTTTTTGTTTCTTGCATTGCTTTTTGCTTACGAAGCCTTCATTTATTATTTTTAAAAGTGCATCTGAAACAGCCGATCCTCTACTTAACTGAACAGTGAGATAACTATCATAAAAAAAATTATGGCACGTTTCAGCGTATTATCATGTGCGCGTAACACTATTATGTCTCATGAAGAGCACCGGTCGCCAATAACAAAACAACGACTTCATTAGCTCAGCTTGGCGTTCATCTTGGCATTCAGTTTCACGTTCACCCGTATAGTTTCCGTTACCGTAAGAATACGGAAAATAAATATAGCCTATGTTACTCCCCGTTAATGTAGCTTTCATTAGTGAAGATTTTTTAAATCGCACCAGCCGTTTCCGAGATTAGCCGGAACAAACAGACAGACAGACAGACAAAAATTTAAAAATTGGTTTTTTGTTATGAGTACCGTATATACTTTTAGTGCATTAAGTATAAAGCTGCTAATTTGAAATTACAAACAGACACTTCAATTTTATTTATTTGTATAATAATAAAAAGGTAATTTTTTTCTTTGGGAAAATATACCTTTCCCTCATTAGAGAAGTTTAAAAAAATACACAAACGAAAAGTTTTACTATATTCTGTACAAAAGAGTTATATGTTAGAAAAAA
>BMAO01008131.1:0-35736 GCA_019973975.1 Trichonephila clavata
CGCTGCAGACCAGTGGTCTAGGTAACAGATTCGTGGCCCAGTCATGAGTTCGAGCCTAATGCCGCTGAAAAATCGCCGTGTAGGAGAGCGATGCATGTTACATCTGTCGAAAGCACAAATGTTCTTCCGTTGGTTTGGTGAGGTACTAAGAAGAGACGGATGACATCTCAGGTGTCGCTCTCGTCGCTTGACCATGGTTCGAAATTGCAAGTTTTGTCAACAAAAGCCCTTGTATAGATGAACAGTGAGATACATTTTTGAACATTGTTAACATTGAAGAGTCAGTAAATAACCATAGCATATATTAAGTAGAATTTTCTAAGATTGTCTTATCGGCATCGTAGCATATTTTTCCTAACAATTAAAAAGCGTTATTCTTAAAACACTCCGTGATCGCGTTAGCCTAGTGGTCAAGAAGGCCCCGAGATATCGCCGTAACCTCTTTTCTACTGCAGTGACCCCAACTGGTCAGAAAACCAATGTAAAATTAAAAGTAAATTTCCTGTAAAATATCTTCCTTCCAGTAGATGGCCTACAGTAATATAATTAAAATTGAAAAATCAAACCACTAACCAAAAATAGTCTTTATCCTGCATTATCATTTTAATTGCCGCAAGCGTGTATATCCGTCTCGCTCAACCCGGGCGACAAATTCCCCGAAGGTATACACACATACCACTTTTCTAATATAATCTTTATCCTGGCGCTGTTATCAGTAAAACTATTCCAAAGACTTTTGAATGCATTAAAATGACCTTGACAGTGGTTTGCAAAGCATTTATTTTATATCATAGATAATTTACCTTTCTTTATGTATTTTTTTCTCCCCCCCCCCCAATACATGGTATATCCGCGTCTATGTGAAAAACCTGTACTACTAGGGAACAAATTCCGCATAATTTAATCTGAAGTTATGGGGTTAGGAAAAAAAATTTTTTATTTGGGGTTTAAACAACAGTAGCTCATGTCTATCCAAAATTTAAACAGTATTTAAAACTAGTAATAATTTTGCTGACAAACTCAGGTGAATCTTAACATTATGTGATCCAATTATGTGTGAAACAAGGTTTCAGTTTAAATAAAAATTCAAAAACTTTCGAAATTATTTTGGGTACAAACTATTATATAGAAATCCTATAATACATAACATTTTAAATTCACCATAGCAAGTAAATACAAAAAGAAATGTTGAATAAACTTAAATAAAGTTTATTCATATGTTCTACATGTGGCAAAAATTAGGGTTTGCGACCCCGAGATCCCGAAGTCCCGGGATCCCAGTGGTTTTTTCAAATCCTGTTATCCCTGGGTTAAAATAACTAATCCCAAGATTTTTTTTTGTCTAAATTATAATTTGAATTTTTTTTCAAATTATTGTTAATCTGCTATTACATTTAATGTATCTTTTTTACTTGTTTCGTACAGTATGAGTTTAATGTCAGTTTTTTCACGTGTTGTACTTTGAAGAGTTCGAGGTGTGGGTGTCTTTGTTAAACCGGGAAATTTCATATGTTTTCTCTTATTTCTTCTGTAACTTTCTCCCTATCGCGAGTGGGATCAGAAAACGGACATTTCTCCCACCCTCAGGATGTCAGCTAACTTGCACAGAATCAATTAGAATTTTTTGAAGATATCTTGTAGCGTTTTCTGCCCGAGATCTTGGTGTTTTTAATAATCTTGAAATCCCGGGATTAAAATAATTTATATCTGGATTTAAATTTGGTCTAAATTATATTTTTAAAAAAATTCTCTTAAAAATTTTCTAAGATATTAATCAGTCAAAAAATCATATTTTGTAAATGAAATATGTAAGTAGAATTTTTTGTACAATTATAAGTGCTGTAGGTAAAAAAAAAATATATGCATAACTCTCATTTCTCGTATGGGAAAACGTCGCACAGATCTAAGTGGCTCCTTGCAATGCTTACACAATAAAGTAAGCAACATATGAAGAATAGATTTTATCACAGTTCCTTCTGCAATTAAATGCCTATAAATAATAGCGGACTTGCTTGGAAGACTTGAGACACTTCAAATCCCATTGCATTACTAACAGCACATGCAACTGCATCTTTAATTTCAAATGAGAAAACACTTGAATTTGATTCACATTCTGATTAAATTACTTGATCAATTTATGCATACAAAAACCATTAAATGTAGCAGAAGAACTAAATAAAATTATCGAAAAAATATGTGCATCAATAAATTGTATTAGATTTTAGACACTGTCATCAGAAATTCAAAAAGTAATGTCTGTTTTTGAAGATGGATGGAGACGTGGTGACCACCTGAAAAGAACAAACTGCTATTTAATGACGGTAATATCTACTAGTAAAGAGTCCGAACATGCATTTTGTTCCGAAGGAGAATTTGTAACAAAAATAGAAGCTGTTTCAACGGATTATTGGAGGAGCTGCGTTTTTATAAGCTTATTTATAGAAAAACAAGAAATGAAGAAGTGTTTTTTTTATAAAGAATTTCATTTGGTACAATTTTTTGTTTTGTTTTAATGATAAAGTAATTTTTTTATTTGTTTTATTAAAATAATATTAAATCAAATTTTTAATTATATTCTAAGCTTTATTATGCAATTTCAACTATGGTAATATGAAAGTATTTTTAATAAATTGTCCAATCCTAATCCTGGGACCGATCCCGGTATTTGGATAATGTAATCCCGAAATCCCGGGAATGAAAATATGACATGAGATTGCAAACCCTAGCAAAAATAATACTTCTCAGTATAAGGCAACACCATCTCAATCCGAAGATTTATATCTTATTTCTCGCGAGCAATTATTAATGTCTTTTAAATTGAGCTTTACTTCGAAGAATAAAATACATTTTGTGAAAACATCCGTTGGAAAATGTAAACACATTTTGTGAAAACATCCGTTCGAAAATGTAAAAACCTTTTCTAGTTACCTCTGAAATTGTTATAAAGTAATTTCTCTGCACTCTAAAATCAGAAAAACTTAGCCTTTTTGCTACGTCTGAAGTTCTGCTGCTTCAGTTTTAAATGAATAAGTGATGTCAAAAAAGAAGATTGTTAACAGAAGTTATACTTGTAATACCTTTTTTGTTTAAACTGATAATGATTCAGTGCAGGCTTACTTCTATTGGGCGATTTGAATTTTAGAGCATAAGGTTGATATTTACGAAATTTATTTATCCTCAAAAATAGAGTATTGCATCTATTTGAGTGCATGGAAGAACATCAAAAATACATATACTAATGGAAATTTCTCTAAGGTGTAATTTATACTTAAATCGTACAAATTCTATTAAGTATCCTTTAATGCCGTATTTTCTCGAATCAAAGCCGCACTTTCCTTTTCTTCAAAAAAATATATTGAAAATATGGTGCGGCTAAAAATAGAAGGTAAAAAAATTGAATGGGGCAATTAGATCAATTACAGATTCCTATATGCATTTGATTGTTTATAATACTGGTAAAACAACTAATTATTCACTTCTCATTAATTCTCATTTTAAAGAGATTTTAATTTTGTAAAACTGGATATCAATAAACCACATATAGAGCTATTTTCTTAATTTTCAGAAAAACCTTTAGAGAATGTTTGGTTAAGACATAGAATAATCGATGGCGTCTTAGATTAGTGTAAATACCGCATTTGATTTCTATGTTTTAGAACTTTCGTAACAATGTTAATATATTTTTCAATATCTAAGAAATCAAGCAGTCAAATACATGTATGACACATAAACAATTGTTAGTTCATTTATAAACTAATTACGTAACCTAAAAATATTGAAGGATTTTTTTAAGGAATTCTGATAATATAACTATCAGAATTCTTTAAATTGTAAGAGTGTTTTCATAAATTCATAAAAATCTCGTTCTGCCTTTTCATACGAAGATCCTAAAATTTTTTTTTATTGTTTAAATAAATCCTACAAAATCACCAAAGAATCAATTTCTTAATTTTCCGAACAAAGAAATATTTTCCTATTTTATTATAAATAAAAACCAATTTAATTTCTAAATATGACATTACACCTTATTAAAAATATACATACAAGGGTTTCCCAAGTTTGCACGAGGTTATTCTTATACTTTACTCATTATATAGTGAAAATGAATCAGAAAGAAAAAGATACAACATTTATTTATTTTTATTTTCTAGTCAAGCATATAAGCAAAACGAATTTTACAAATCTTAGCATTCAGTCAAAGTAATTAAAAATTAATATAAGTAGTGAGTAATCAAATTTACAAGCAAAACTTGTATACTATTAAATAAAATATTCAATGACACAAAAATGAATCAAAATTAATTTTAAAAAAATGCTTCATATATTCTCTCAATTAACATTGACTTTGTCAGTACATCTTTTGTTTGTATTCCTAATATTCTGCTTAGTACCAGAAGCAGATAAATTTTTTATATATGCAAATAAAAGAGATTTGAAAATGTATATATACCTCTTTGCATAACCATTGAGAAATTATTCAAAATTTCACAAGCAAATGAGTTTTATTTGGCATGAATACGAAAAGGAGTTTTAAATTATGATTTAAAGAAAATGATTGCTTGCAAATTTCACTAGCGAACGTTTTTCTTTTGTATGAACACGCAAATGTCTTTTTAGAGTGTCACTATTTGAGAAGGATTTATTGCAAATTTCACAAGAAAACAGTTTTTCTTCTGTATGAATACTCAAGTGCTTTCTTAAATTTGAACTAACAGAGAAATTCTTAGTGCAAATTTCACAAGCAAATGGCGTTTCTTTTGTATGAATGCGCAAATGAGTTTTTAAAGTAGACATGTGAGAGAAAGTTGTCTTGCAAATGTCACAGACAAAAGGCTTTTCTCTTGTATGAACACGCAAATGATTTTTTAAGCTCCCATTATTAGAAAAAATCTTCATACAAATCTCACAAGCATAAGGGTTTTCCTTTTCGTGAATAAGAAGATGCACGTTTAAAGTGTTACGTCGGGAATACGATTTATTGCATTCTGAACACGAATACGGTTTTTCATTTGTATGCGTGCGTAAATGCATCTTCATTCTTGATAAATTCGGAAATAATATTTTGCAATTTTCGCAACAGGGCACCTTTTTCTGTTTAGGAACGCTTTCATGCCTTTTTAAAGTATTCAGCGAATTAAAAGATCTTTGACATAGCTGGCTGTTGTATATCTTTTCTTCAGAATGAAGCTTCAAATGCTGCTGTAAGTTTCTATTCGTTAAGAAAATCTTGTTGGAAACTTGACACTTTAGATTTTTTTCTTTGTTAGAATCTTTTGCAAGTGACTTCATGTCTTTCCTCTGAACAGAAGTTTTATCATACACTTCTGTAGGGTCCTCAACCTTTATATGATTTTTAAATGATTGTTAAAATTACTCTTCCTTTTAAATTGCTTGCTACAGATTTCGCACACATAATACTTAACGGTTGAAATCATGTCTTTAAATGCTCGTAAAATAGTTGTGTCATGCACAAACAAAATCACAACTTCCTAAATCAAAATTTCTGCTTTCTTTACTTGATAACGTATGTTATAAATCAATAGCAAGTTTTTTGAACTAAATCTTTCAATCAAAGTATAAGTAGTGAAGAATTTTGTGGCGGCTTACGGTATGCTCTAGTGGCTTTTAGATAGCTGCTGTATTAGTCAACATTAAATCGAGTCTGTATAATCAAGTAAAACTTTAAGTTGAAGTATTAACTAACTTTTTGCAAAACTCCATGCGATACAAATTGTTAGTGAATTTTGTTTTAAATATAATTACACATTTGTTGGATGTTAAAATCCACCTGATACATGTTTAAATAATTGCAATAGTATTTGTCTCTTCATATAAAATAAGAAATGTATGACGAAGTCAACTTACTTAAGTACTCATCCGACTAACACTCCAATGTGTATATTTACATCCGAGAGGCAAGAAAACAATTCTTTGTGAGTGAGAAATCAACCACCATTACCACCAGGATTATCAAATGAAACTGAATGGGGAAAATCGTGTGCCCAAAAAAATCGTTATCCACTAATTCCTGTCTAAAATACTGTAATTTTTGTGAATGGCATCATGGAGTAGAAGAGACATGGCCCATATTTATTCTATAATCACGGCCGTTATACAAAATGAAACATAAATTCTTGTTATTATTGAATTAAATAAAGTGGAAAATTGTTAGCTCTCATTGAGTAAAGATAATTTCTTAATTAAAAAAAGGAAAAGTCCTATTGAGTATTTTGGTCCGATTTTAATTTCGCAGTTGCTATAGGAACATTCTGGGAATATAATGTGACGTAGATAAATATTTGCTTTAGAAACAATTATAAAACTGATTGTAAGCTGATCCTGTACAAAGAATTCCATTTTTATTTGCCTTAAAGGCTGTTGAGGCAGTAAACATTGATTTCCATATATGAATTACAATAAATAGTTATACGTATAAATAGTTACGCAAAACATGTATTCTTTTAACCAGAGAGCAGGCGCGTGGTTACAGAGACAATCGCAGGCTCAAGAAATCATTAATTCTGTCAAAACTGTAGAAATGTTAACAACGATCTTGCGAGTACCCTCCTATTTGGTAGTCTTAGTGAGAACTAGCAAGTATTTGTCAAATATTTCCTTCTTTTTTTTGGGAGTAACGAACATTTTTTTTTTCTTTTTCAAGAGCAATCTTTTTTACTTGTTTTGACCGAAATTCTTGCGCGACCACCATTGTTCCAAAATATTTCTTAACACCATTTCCTTACATTTTACCTCTGTGAAAAACATAGTGGTTCTTATTGCTGAGTTCTACAAATTATAATGGTTCATAAATGTAAATAAGCAGAGTATCAGAAATATAAATAGTATCTGACATCTCCATTGTGGGGATTTGAAAATGATCACGCAAGGGTAGAAACTCTGCATAAATATCTCATATTAATCCAAAAAAATTCAACATGCTATTTGGCGATCATCAAAGAACTGTATTAACTTCAACAACGTATCACAGTTTTACCAGCAAAAAACAGTCCTGCGTGATAGCAAATCGTTTCTGTGATTTGTATATTTTATAAAAGCCAAGTACACTTGAAACTTCGTTTAATTTGATATTTGTTCTCAAATTATCAAAGAAAAATTTTTAAGTTCCTAAAAGTAGGTCAGTATAATTTCTCTTAGTGTTATTATTCACTGTAATTTTCGGTTTTTATCATGTACAATGAAAATAATTTTTTAAAAAGGAGTGAAGGAGCGAGCTACAAACATAAAGGTCTTCCTTCGTGAGAGTATTTGAATGAGTATTTAAAGGTACGGGTAGGATGGGATTTTTTACATTCGAAGTGGGAATAGTGGTTTTTATTTGTATGATTGCGTATATGTCCCCGCAAATCAGAAAAGTAATTCATTAAAGCTTCGCAAACTTCACAACCGTATGAATATTCCTATGAACGAATGCATCCATGCAATTTCAAATTACGCATTGAATTAAAAAGTTTTTTGCAAACTTTGCAAATGTGGACCTATTTTTCAGAATAAAGCTTTAAATGCCTATTTAAACTTCTATTCATTAAGAATGCTTTGAAACAATATTAACATTTAGAGTATTTTTACACTTCAGAATTAAGTGAATACAACTTTAAGTGTTTCTTTTCGGCAGAATTTGTAACATATCATTTGGGAGTATAGACCTCTGATATAGGAACTTTTAAATAACTGTTAAAATCCTTCTCTTTTTATATTGGTTTCTGCAGGTATCCATATACAGTTCTTACTACAGAGCTTAATTACTTAGGTGCTCATAAAACTTTTGATCTCTTTAAACAAGGACTTGTTTCTTAGTACAAGGTTTTCATCGCTTTACGTGACAGAGGGGGGGGGGAATAATTTTAATGCCAGCCGGTGACGAAAGTCTTTCATTAAAAAAAGAAGACAGGAAAAACCATTGTAGATCTCCGAATATATGACGAGCTTAGAGATAGCTGGAAATTTATTTATTTAAAAATGGATGTCTGCCTTTGATTAAGTCTGGAAAATGGTTATCGATGTCTAGTTTCATTGTAAAGACCGAATTACCTTTACATGAATGCATGAAATACTTAAACTGAAGTGAATATTATATGAAAAATAGAATTATGCATTTTTACTGAATGCATCTTGGTTCCTTATCCACAGAAGTTTCACAAACAACATCTATTTTCACATCTTAGAATTGATGACGTGGTCGACACCTTGAATTCACACCTATCCGTTCATCCACATTACCAAAACAGAGAAATTTTGATACATCATTAAAGTAGCTTACAACATTTATTTTTGGATAATTAACTGAAGCACGGTTCAATCAAGCTTCTTTTGTTATATCTTGGTATCTCCCAATCGACAGTGAATATTTTCATGGTGGAACAAGCGAGGGCAGACCGCGTTTCAAGTTCTTTACTGAGGTAGGGTAAAGGAAAGGAGAGAGTTATATTTACGTCTGACGTTATAGCCGCACAAAAGGTATTCGCGACGAACCTTGTAATTTTGAAGCATGTTGAGTTGACGAAGATGATGCTGAGCTGGTACCCCCTTTTCTTAACTTCCACACCACTCAAGTGGAATGACATACCAGCTTCGACATATTTAACTCGCCTTAACTTCTTCTACAGGGGGGGGGGGGTCTTAAGTGATAACAGGGTCGAACTCATAACACACCAGCCACGAGTAGGTGACCTAGATCAGCAGGAAACCGCGATCACTTAGGAAGGGTACTGAGAAGAATGTAAATTTATTATCTATTGCTTTAATCACTAATATGTTTCAAACGTTTTAACCTAGTTTAATTTAAAAGAAATGAAGCAAATTAGAATTCCTGGTTTGTATTCGGAATTTGATTTTTATTGCACCAGTGCTTTAGGAAATTACTGTGCATAAGATGCAACATGAAATACTTTTTAAATCCTTACGCAAAGTATGTTATCTTTAAATAACCCATGAATATAGGTCTCAGTACTCTGTAGGTATCATGCAAATGTGCTTAGAGATGTATGCATCAGCAATTGTTCTCTAAAAATTGGATATTCAAGGTCCAGAAAACTTCATAAATCGTACCTTGATCACCATTTTCAAAGATAAGACAAATGCTATCGATAGTATAATAATAAAAAATATCATCTCCTTAACAATATTTAAATGTCCCAGGAAGACACATGTGAAATATTCTTAAATTCATTGTTTGGAAAATATAATATTTAAGACTTAATACTGTAAATTTATTTGAAATAAATATAATTGTTTGTAATAAAATAATTCTTTATTTTTCTACATTAGTTTTTACGTATTACACACTTTAGTATTAAACGATATATTCGGGGAATAGTTTTAACTAAAGTATCTATTTCACGATGAGACTTTCACAAAAAATTATCAGGAAATTGGTATAATTGTATCATTGGGAAAAAATATCTTGAGTTCGTGTTAGACTTATTTAACCATTAGAGAAAAAAGTAAATGATTTAAAAATCTTTTATTCAAATTAATCTGCAAACACTTGATAATTTTTTTTTATGTTTCTCAAAAGACCATGAAGGTTTCAGTCATTACCTCACTTGACTGTACGAATTTTTATATAATTTATAATTCTTATTATTCTAAAACTATACGCAGATGGATAAAAATTATAACAACCAAATTTCGATATACCTTATAAAATTACAAATGATATAAAAACGCTTTCTAATACCTGTTAGGAGTACTTTTTTGTTCCAACCATTGTATAGAAACGTATGTTTAGTACTCATGCGTGTGTAAAGAAAATATAACGAATTCTTAAACAGAATGAATATTTTAATTTTTAGTGATTATGTTATTCATCCTGTATTAAAATAGGAAAACAGAAATGTGAAGATGCAACATATAATGTAGCTATAAACATCTAAATATTTAAGAAAGTAACCACACCACTGAAAGATTCATAAGCAAACTGAGTGTAGAAATGCAATCTTGAAAATTATAAATTTTTTCTAGATATACGAACAGTTCTTTCACCTTACTATATAATCCTTATACAACATACTCCTCTGCATACACACATGGAATACTAAAAGGAGATAAAACACAGCTTCGTCACTGGATTGAACACTGGTCTGATTAAATAAGTTCAACGTAAATCATTAAAAGTTCAAAATCGTGTAGGTATTCTTCTACCATTTATTTATAAAATAACTACAGAAACTGTACCAAAATTAGCAGTGGAAATATATTTACACATAGCTTAAAATACAGTTCATAATAAACTTTTTTTATTTATGTTCCATCTCTAATACAAAAACTTAATTCGGAAATCGTATTAATCATAAGGGTTGTAATGTTTAATGTCATCCTTCTCAGTGAGCTTTATGTAAATGTGATCACGGAATCCAACTGGCTGATTCGAGACCAGCTAAGCAGAAGACAACACAATGTGGCTCATCAAGGTTCAATTTCTTTTTGAATTATGCACATGATGAAACTTAAATATTTTAATATCATCTTGCTTTGAAATTCATTTTTACATGTTCAAAATAATAACCCATAAGTTATAATTTACCTTTATAATACGTTAAAGCTTGAATATTTTAATACTGTCGTGAAATTAAAACTTCTTATATTTCTACTAAACATCTATTTACTACAAAAGATCTACTAAAAATCTACTCACAGTTATATATATAATTAGCATTTATAAAGTAAATCAACAAATACCAAAAAAAGGAAAAAGGTTTTTGTTCTTTGTTAAGAAATCCAATATATCCGCGAAAATTACAACAATTTCCTAGACTGTAACAATGATTGGACGATCATTAATGTGGATTTTTGAGTAAAGATTATATATTTACTAGTTACTGTTACAATTCGGGATCTGTTACATATTTTTTAATCAGTTTATTAAAATATTGCATTTTGTTTGTACCATAATTTCACAAAAACGAATATTCAACCAATTTTAATTTTCCTGATTATACATCACACATATAGAACCTATTGTGCCCCAACACTCTTAAAGAAAACGATTTTTGCTTAGATATGAATCTACGTTATATACTCATTCTTCGTCGTTAAAACTTTTTTTTGTTGAAAATCCTATTACTCACGTAATTTGGATCATTTTAAATACAATTAATCCGGAATTTTTGGATATATTTTCATTTGCAGTTCCTTTACATTTTCTACAATACCCTAAAATTAATGACTCACAGAATAATACGACATCATCTCAATCTGAACTACGATATCTCATTATAATAATGGACCCAAGAAAATTTGGTTTGGGGTTTTACACTCCCGTAAATTTTAAAAATTGAACATTCTGTGAACGATTCCGATAAAGTATATGTGCTCTCTTCTTTGACCTGATTTACTTTTTCAGTTAAAAATGTTCTGCATTCTAAAATCGTACAATAAAGTCCTGCTGTTAAAAATCTAAATTAATAACTAAAGATCACTGGGTTTTACTTTTTTTTAAATCCCAATTTTATCTCGAATGATAATGATCCAATGATGACTGCTGGCTAATTGTAATTCCAAAAAAAAAAGGTAAATTTTTGCGAAATAATATTTCTTATTCTCAAAAAGCTATAGTATCCTCAATAGAGAATTCTACCTATTCGAATACATCAAATTGTGGCCAAATAAACTTAAACAAATGCTAATTTCTCATACTTTATACCTTACATAGAATTCTACAAGTTATGTTAAGTATAAAAAATCACTAAAATTTAATTCCATAACTTGCCTAACTAAAACATGCTTTTTATAGTTGTTTTAAGTCATTGGAAACTGAATTTAAACTAATTCTAAAGATTGCATTATTGTATATTGAAAACTATTTAAAATTATTAACATTTATTAAAAAGTTTTATTTTAACTTGTCAAATAGTTATTGCCTTTTTAAGAAGCAAGTTGTTAAATTCGAGTTAATCTATATATTTCATAAAAAGAGAAAAAAATCAATTAAACATTACAAAATATAAATAGCAGAAAAATAATTTTATTTTCTTGTCAAGCCCATCAACAACAAATAACTTTACAAAATTCAAAAGTCAAACGGAATTCAGGTTAATGTGAATAAAGATAAACTAAATGAGTACCAATTACTATACCAAAAAAGCAGTCAAAGAATCTAAAGTCAAGTACGCAATAACTGATGCAGAATATAAAAAAATAACTCTTATCAAACATCATTAAAAAATATTACATTTCACAAAATTAAAATTCAGTATTTCTTCTTAGTAAACAAAATTGTAATATATTCTGAAATCAAAACATTAGATGGACCTTTTCATACGAAATCTAACAGTTCTTGTGAATGTAAATATGTATCTTTAAATTTAGAGGTCCAGATGAAAAGCTTGTTTAAACATTTCTAAAGAAACCGGTTAATATTCAACATGGATATGAAAATGAGTTTCTAAATGAGAAGACTGAACAGAAGTATTTTTGTAAACATTTCATGCGAAAGTATTTTCTTTTGTATGAATACGCAAATGAATTTTTAAATAAGAAGACTGAGCGAAAGTCTTCTTACAAATTTCACAAATGAAAGGTTTTTCTTCTGTGTGAATTCCATAATGTTTTTTTAGAGACCCACTTCCTGAGAAAGACTTATTGCAAATTTCGCAAGAAAAAGGTTTTTCTTCTGTATGAATAAGCAAATGAGTTTTTTTAAATGAGAACTCTGAGCGAAAGTCTTCTTACAAATTTCACAAACAAAAGAGCTTTTCTTTTGTATGAATACGCAAATGAGTTTTTAAATTAGAAGAATGCGCGAATGTCTTCTTACAAATTTCACAAGTGAAAGGTTTTTCTTCTGTGTGAATTCGGTAATGTTTTTTTAGAGACCCACTTTCTGAGAAACACTTCTTGCAAACTTCACATGCGAAAGGTTTTTCTTTAGTATGAATGCGCAAATGAACTTTCAAAAGAACCCTTTTTAAGAAACTCTTTTTGCAAATATCAGAAAAAAATAGGTTTTCTTTAGTGTGAGTACGGAGAAGCAAATTAAAATAGCTACTATCGGAATAAGATTTGTTGCATTCAGAGCACGAATAGGGTTTTTCTTTTGTATGAGTGCGTAAATATTTCTTCAATGTTTTCAAATTTTTGAACAACACTTTGCAAATTTCACAAATGGGGGACATTTTCTCCTTATGAACGCGTTCATGTCGCTCCAAACTACGCATCGAATTGAAGGGTATTTTGCAAAAGTCGCAATTGTACAACTTTTCGTCTAAATGAATTTTTAAATGTCTCTGATAGACTCTGTTCGTCAAGAAAGAGTTGTTGCAATATCGACACTTATGATTTCTTTCTTTGTCAAAATCATGTGAAGCTGGCTTCCTGTTTCTTGTCTGAGCAGAATCCATGCCATTCACTTCGGTAGGGCTCTTATCTTTTCAATGAGATTTTAAATGATTGCTAAAATTCCTCTCACTTTTAAACTGCTTACTGCAGATATCGTATACGTAGCACTTATCTATGGAATTCATTTCTTAGATCTAAGAAAAATTCGGGGTATTGTTCAAACAATACAATTTCTTAATTAACTATTTTCACCTCTTTACTTGAAAACGAATCTATGGAAATGAAAATCAAGTAGGTGCCACAGTCTTTTTCTTAAAGTTGTAGTGAAATATATTTGTATGCGTTTCTTAAAGATCCGATGTGGCTTGGAAATAGCTATAATATTAGTTAACCTAAAATGGAATTATTTTTTTTTGTTGCTAAATTTAGAATATGTCAATCATTGAAAACTTTCCCTTAGAAAAACTCATTCAGTTTATTCACAATCATGCAATGTCAATTCTTAATTTGTTATTACACTGAAAATTGAATGAAAAATTTATTTACTTCCGAAATCCTATTCATATTATCCAGATTTCTAATCACATTTACTTAAGAATTTTAATAATCTGTAATATTCACACAAATGGCGAGGTTAGGAAGTGAGTAAGACTAGAATCTGCACTTTCTGCTTGCAACAACGACATAAAGAATCGCACATCTTTAACACAAATTACGTGCACCTTTATTTCTTGGAAACTATTGAAGCCTGACTTGAATCACTCCAGTGAAAGATCGTTATCTACAAATTTCTTATACGAACACTGTGAAATGCGTGCTGTAGCCAGGGTGTCATGGTTACGGACTCATGGCCGACATCATGGAACCGGGCTGATTTCTGTAAAATCTGTTAAAGGTTCAAATTCATCCAGTGTAAGTTTTGTGAATGTCCGGAAAAAAATGGAGCTAAAGAGTTGTCCTCGTTATTTGATCATGCAAATTTTACAAATATAAGGGTTTTCGTTCGTGTAAGTATTGAAATGAGCATTTTAATATTCAAGACTATTATAGAACTTACTGCATTTGTGGGATTGAACTTGCGACCTTCGATTCCGTAAGCACGTAACTTTCCCTCTGGAGCAAAATAATCCCTTTAGTTCATATTATGTTACTGGCTTATATAGATGCACCGTCACACACCTCTACCAATAAGTTGGTAAGTGAACGAACGATAGCGTTATTATGAGGGCGTGTGACTTGTTGTTGCGTCATTTGGGCAGGTTGGCTTTTTTTGCTTCGTCATATATATCTGACGCATTGTTTTGCTGTGTCATGTGTGTCTGACGCTTTGCCTTTGCAGAGGGTAGAACGCGCTATATGATAACTTTGCGATGGTTGTGTATTTCTTTGTTCAGCGACAGTCACAAATGAGGTATAAAGTGTTTTTTTTTAAATACAAATTGTGGTCGTGTCTCGGGCTATTAACTTTAACTTATGCTTTTAGGGCAGCATCAGAGGATAATTTAAAAACACAAACATTTATTATTCTCGAGAACGGTAAGACTCTCTCCTGGTTCCTAGCCTCGAAGGAACTGCTCTAAAATGAACCAGTCGGGTTGACAGATACAATATAAAATGTATACAGTGATATTCTACAGAGCCAGTCGGCATACATTCAAAGGACGCGAAAAAGGGTTTTTATTGTATGAGTGCATAAATGTTGTCGCAACCCAGAAAAGTATTTCAATAATGGAAATTTCGGAACACAGTATGACTTTTCCTTTGAATAAATGCTTTCATGTCGTTTCATATTATACAACGAAATAAAAGTATTTTGCACTCTTTGCAAATGTTGATATTTTCTTCACAATGAAAACTTTAAATGCATGTATTTGAACTTTATTTTCGTAAAAAATATCTTCAAATAAATGTGATAGTTTAGATATTTCTGCTTTTCAGAATCATGTCTTAGAAAATTTTGTGCCACATACTTTGTTGTAGTATGCTCTTTTTCGATATGTACTTATATAAATGATTGTTAAATATTGTTTCAGACTAAAATTTCTTTTTCAGAAATTGCAGATTATAACTTACGACTGAGATTCATTTTGAAATGCTCTTAAAATTGTTTTTTTCCGTAAACAGTGACTGGTTTCATTATAGAAGGTTTTATAACACATTGCTTTATTACATGTGTAAGCATTAAAATAAGAGTTGATTATTAACGTTAGAATAGCTACGTTGGCTAGGTGATAGCGACCATATCAGTTAATATAAGATTGACCTAGAATATGCCGGAGAATTTCGGGACTTCGAAGCCAAAAAAAATCTCTGTATTTCTTAATCAATAACTTGTTTCCTCATGACTGAATGCGAGTTTGGTACCAAAGTGTTGCTCTAAAACTAGAAGTAGCTGATAACATTTGTGATGTACTCAATCATCTAATGGCTTGGAAATAGCTACCTTATCAGTGAATCGAAATTCGAACTTGTCTTTGATTAAATCGAGAAAATGTTTACCAAGTTGCATTTCACTTTAAAAACACGTTATATTTTTAAGAATTCTTCTGATACCCATTTTGAAATAAGTATGTGAAAAAAATAGAACTACGCCTTTTTTCATAAGGTATAGAGGATTTATAATTCTAATTAATCGCAGTTTCAATAAATAACTTTTCTTTTCTTTTCTTAGATTTTATGTTTATTTGACGTAATCGGCTCCTGAGTTATACCCTCAATTCCGCTCATCCACAAATAGCAACAAAATAACTTCGATTTGAACGTTAAGGTATTTGTACACCTTCGAAGAAAATTTTTTAAAAAACTGTAATATTTGCTATTAAAATATTTTTTACTTATAAAACATAACTTAAAACTATGAAAAAAATACATTTAATATTTTACTTATAGCACACAAAAAAATTTAGAGAGAAAAACATGGTGAAATTTGTAATTAAATTCATTGTTAGAATAACGCACATAACTCAAATGAAAAAAAAAATATCACTTTTCTGTAAATTTGATGTTGATCATCATAACATTTTTTTGGGCTGGTACTATTTTCCTAATGATAATCAAATTATTACAATTTTTATCAAGGTTCGAGTAAAAGAACATTGAAAAATCACTAAAAAATTATTACGAGACATGATATACAGCTTAGTTACTAAAAACATATCAACTCTATAATCATGGAAATGGTAGAGGTTCTTTAAATCTATAAAATAAATGTACTTGTAAAATTTAAACTAACTTGGTTAACAACTTTTTCTGATATTTACGTTGTTAGATGACAGTACGTTACAAAAATGCATTTTGAGATAAATCAGAAAAAAACTTTAAACTGCAATTTTTAATATTAAACACAATTAGATATACTTAAATATCACTGATTTATAAATAACACCCTCTTTACTCTCTAAAACATTGATTTTTTCCCCCTGGTTGCTTTTAAAATTTTTATACGCTGATTTACATTTTGTGTTGAATGACGTTCTGCTTTGTTAATTCTATTAACGTCAAGATATTTGTACAATTTTAAAGTAAAATAACCAGGAGTTATATTAAGTTTTTTAAATTGTCAACACAACCCTTGTACCCATCATTAAATTGTATAACACCATCCAATGCACCAGATTTTAAAGTTTTGAGGCACATGAAAACTTCTTTCAGTACTTTCTGCCATATAATGCCATTAAAACACTCATTTCAGTTTTGCATTTTGCCATGCAGGCATTTAGTAAGTAGTTCTTTGGTACATAATTCAAAATATGTAGGCTTAATCATGTTTAACACTTCATATTAGGTTTTTGGCCACAAGATAGTGCTCGCTGGTAGTAGCACCAACTATCTTTTCCGATGGGACACTGTCCATACATGGGTTTCTTAGGACTTGATTGAGGGCCGCAATAACATTTTGTTGAAGACCGGAGAGGTTTCCAACATTTCTACGAACAGCAATCCCATAATAGTTTTGCAATCGGTCAATAAACGAGTCAGTGAGTTTGCCTTTGCCAGACAGATTTTTACTTTTCGACTTTAGTTTGCGCAATCTCGCACCTACTCTCTTTTGAACATGACCGATGCATTCATATTTTGTGACACTATCTTTACTAGAAGTATCTTTGATACTGATAAAGCCCTTAGAATCCCCGTCACCATAATATTGTGCATATTTAAGGCCTCACTTCCCAATAGAACGTTGGAAGATTCTAGTTTTACGAACAACTTCTATTTTTAACGCAGAAACTTGAAAATTGCTATGGCATACGTG
The DNA here is from genome assembly GCA_019973975.1 of Trichonephila clavata. Classification (NCBI taxonomy): domain Eukaryota; kingdom Metazoa; phylum Arthropoda; class Arachnida; order Araneae; family Nephilidae; genus Trichonephila; species Trichonephila clavata. The sequence continues at coordinate 17,549 of BMAO01008131.1, forward strand.
ATCTACAGCAAAAGTTTCCGATTCAATGCTTTTAGGCATTTTAGAAATCTTTCTGCAGATGGGGCAATATGACGACATTATTTCAATGTCCACTACTTTACCAGTGTCAACTGACAAAGCTGCGACTCACCCATTCATGGCATTGTAACCACTATGCTGCCATGTTCCGTCAACTGAGACACCACATTCAACTATTTTATTTTTAGAAGGATGTAGCACTAACAGTTCAGAAGCTGCTTTTTGCATTGATAGTTCACTAACTTCTGAAATCACAGACATGAGTTTGTTCTCATGATTAGTGTACTCAGTTTTACTGAGCCTGGGTAAATTTAACGTACCACATAATTTAAACCCAGCAGAAAAACCTTTACCAATTTGTCTCATACCATAAGCAAATCTTGTATTTATTTAAGAACAGTTTAAAGTTTTCTTTGAACTAGAAAACCCTGAGTAAAAGTTACAATGTTTACACCTTATAACAAAATTTGAGCACAAACTATACCTTTAATCCTCAGAAAGTAGTAAGCTTTCTTCGAAACATCTTGGGCAACAAAATTGTAAGAAAACATTTAAGAGGACATCCATATCTATAAGTAAGTATTCCAGTAAGTATTTCATGCTCATACTCTGCCATTTTTTCATCAAAAACAGCAGGCATTTTGATCTTTGAAGAACTGGCGTTGGTGGATATTGAGCTATAATTTTTGGAATCTTTATTATTAGATTCCTTAGCACGAAATTGTCGTTTTCCCTTGGGACTAATTCTACGTTTTAAATTTCCTATTTCAAATGAAAAAAATTAAAATTTTCAGTAATCAAAAAGAATTTAACAGAAATTTTCAAAGTTCTGCGCAATCATAAGCAAATGTAAACAAACAATAACACACTCTCTTTTCCTGCCAGATTCTGGATAAAAGTATTAGTAAAAACCGGTTGCCAATTATATTTTTGAAGATTCTGAAAACTCAAATTCATATTTTAAAGTGTATAAATTTCCTACTATTGCATATTTAAACCATACTTTATAAAATAAAAATGTAAACAAACATTTTTTTTCAACTTCCGGAATGTAGACTTGTACTTCCGGTTTCAAAAAGTAGCTACCGAGTAAATTTCAAATCCCCATAACTTAAGTTCTAAATTAGATAGAAACAAAATTGAAGCACCATTTTAAAGAAAAAGTTCAAATTTTAAAGTAAAATCAAAATTCAAAAATCGAAAATTTTGGTAAAAATGACGTTTTGAAGGTGTACGGAAACCTTAAATAGTATTCACCTTTACACTTGTTGGGTAATTTAAGAACACTCGATGCGTCTCTGGACTAAAACTTTGGTATCAGCAATTTTGCAACAACTAATACATGTGTATAACACTTCTGTGAATATTTTCCGAATAGAGAAAAAATCCTTTACTTTTCTTGAAATTAATTTATGATATAAGGGAAAAATAATTTATAGTAAGTATTTACTGGTCGATTACACAAGTACTGCAAACACTGGTCCTTCTGAATTGTATTGTGAATAAAACACGATTTAAAAGAAACTTTTAGAACATAATTTTAATTATCAACATTTTGGAAGCTGATCTATTGCAATGAATTTATGTGACCGCTGTAGCCTAATGGTCAAGTTAACGGACTCGTGTCCACTCATAAGTTCGAGCCTAATGTCACTGAAGACCCACCGTGGAGGAGAGTAATGCATGTTTAAATATGACGAAAGCTCAAACGTCTTCCCTTTGGTTTGGTGTGGTAGTGACGAGACAGTGGTGGCAGATCAGGTGTCAAACTCGCCACTTGATCATGGACCAAAATTACGAGATCGCCAAATGCCCTCGTGTAGTTGAACAGTTAGATACTTTTTTAAAAATTGTTAACATTGAAGAAATAGTAAATGGTCAGAGTATATATAAGTAGAATTTTCTCAGAGTGTCTTATCGGCATCGTAGCATTTATTCCTAACGATTAAAAAGCAATATTCCTAAAACACTCCGTGATCGAGGTAGCCTAGTGGTCAAGATAGGCCCGAGATATCGAACCTAATTACTCTTCTACTGCAGTGACCCCAACTGGTCAGAAAACCGATGTAAAATTAAAAGTTAACTTCATGTAAGAAATTTTCCTTCCAAGAAATGGCCAACAGTAATATAATTAAAATTGAAGAAGTAAACCACTAACTAAAAAAATGTTTTTATCCCCCATTACATCTTAATTGCCGCAAGCATATATATCCGTCTCGCTCAACACGTGCGACGAATATTCCCCGAAAGTATACATACCTCTTTTCTAATATTATCTTCATCTTGGCGCTGCAATCAGAGAAACTATTCCAGACTTTTGAAGGCATTTAAAGGATCTTGACAGTGTTTGCAAAGCATTTATTTAAAAATATCAGAGAAAAATTACCTTTGTTATGCCTTTTTCTCCCCTGTCCCATATTACATCGTATATCCTCGCCTATGGGAAAACCTGTGCCACTAGAGAACAAATTCTACATAATTTAATCCGTAGTTATGGGGTTAGGAAGGTAATTTTTTTTATTCTGGGTTTAACCAATAGTATTCCGTGTACACCGAAGGTTCCCAGACTTTTTTTGTCTCGTAGACTCCTTGCCATGTTTTTCGGTTTGGGGTAGACCCCTGCTTAATTAATATTGAATTTTTGCAAATTTATCAACTTAAATTATTTTTAACTTGCTACTAATTTTACTACTTTAAAAGAATTATAAATTTCTAACTGTAATGAAGTATTGTGTTTAAAATTTAAAAAGTATATGTTTTGATTAATTAAATTAAAATTATTAATAAATAAAACTGTTATAAAAACTAACTAAACAACAAACAAATTATTTTAATGGGAGGGATGAATCTTTAGCACTACAATATCAAATTTTCAACTTTTGGTATCAATCTTGTCTGGTTTAATTTTAAATCTCCTCTCTTTTAGTAGTGTCCAGTTTTTTCCTTTCTTTTTTTTCGAGATTGGCAACCACGCTGCAACTCCTTCCCTCTAGGAAAATCAGTGAAAAACTTACATCGAACAAATAATAGGTTTGACTTTTTACAGCCAAAATTACTGGCATCCATTTCTGAACTTTAAGATCTTCGTTAGTGCTTATTAGTTCCTATTCTAATTTGACATTTTTTTTTCAATGTGACCATATGAGTTCATTGCCTGCTGTGGTATTGACAGAGTCAAAGTATTCTCAAACCTAGTTTCAAAATCTGAATAAAAGTCATTTAAATGTTGAATGTAGGTTAAAACATTCTGATAGATTGTCTGTGACAAATTTAGAAAATTCGAGACCTTCAGTATTATACTGTCTCGAGCTCCGATTGCACTTGGAATTCTCTCAACTGTTATAGAAGAGGCTTGTATGATTCTTTGACGTCATTTTCTTTCATCATGACAGCTGTCAGAACATAATCATCATTAAATGGGATAAAGTAAATTCAAATTTGGAAAAAATAATAGCATGAAAAAATGTTTATTTCAAAGTCAAGAAAATATAGAAAATTAAGAAAAAAAGGCAGATAAATTATCTTTTATGAAGGAACTATTTACCTTTGATCATTAAGACCAGTACTCATGAGTACTTGGCATTTCCTTTAGAAACGCCCATTCCCCCTCCCAGAAGAGAGCGCTTTCATCGTTTTAGAATTAAGATTTCTGTCTACGGGGCTTTTAAATCAGAATAGAAAAGCTGAAATGGTTCTTGTTTTAATAAAATTTATGCCTTCACCTTGTAAATGCAAATTAATCTCATTAAATTTAGTAAATAAATCTGTTAAATTGGTAAAATTTGGCTTACATGTGATTATAAATTTCCTTTTAAAATTAAAGTCATGATCTAGTTTAATTAGTATCACATCGACCCCCACTTACAATTTATGGACCCCCAAAATAATTTTTGGCTAACGTAGACCCTTGGAGGTCGTCATAGATCCCTGGGAGTCTATATAGACCACTTTGGGAATCACTGGTGTACATCATAGTTTTAAACAGAATTTAGAACTAATAATTTTCTGATGAAATCAGGTCAATCTTGACATTATGTGTTCCAATTATGTGTGAAACAAGATTTCAGTTTCAATAAGCCTTCATAAACATTCGAAATTATTTGGGTACAAATTTTTATATAGAAATCCTATAATTAATGGAATTTTAAATTCACCATAGCAAGTAAATGCAAAATGAAATGTTGAATAAATTTAAATAAAATTTATTCATATGTTCTACATAAGTCAAAAATTAGGGTTTGGATTCCCGGGAACACGTTTGTTTTTTCAAATCCTGGTATCCCGGGATTAAAATAACCAATCACGGGATTTAATTTTTTTGTGTAAATTACAATTTGAATTTTTTTCAAACTATTGTGAATCTGGTATTAAATTTAATGTATGTTAATTACTTTTTTTGTACCGTATAAGTTTAATGTTAGTTTTCTTACTTTTTTAACCTTGAAGGGTTCGAGTTGAGTGTCTATGTTAAACAGTGAAATCTGATATGTTTTCTCTTATTTTCTTCTATAACTTTCTCCCTATCGCGTGTGGGGTCAGAAAACGGACATTTCTCCCCTCCCCCCTCAGGATGTCAGCTAACTTGGACTGAGGCAATTAGAAGTTTTGGAGTATATCTAGTAGAGTTTTCAACCCCGAGATCGTGGTGTTTTTAATAATCCTGAAATCCCGGGATTAAAATAATTAATATCAAAATTATATTTAAAAAAAATGTTTGTTAAAAATTTTCTAAGAATTTAATTAGTCAAAAATTTATATTTTGTTTATGAAACATGTAGGTAGAATTTTTTTTTTGTACAATTATAAGTTCTATAGGTAAAAAAATATATATGTGCATAGCTCTCATTTCTCGTATGGGAGAACGTCGCACAGACCTAAGTGGCTCACTGCAATGATTACACAATAATATAAGCAACATATCGAGAATAGATTTTATCACAGTTCCTTCTGCAATTAAATGCCTTTAAATTATAGTGGACTTGCTTGGAAGACTTGAGATACTTCAAATCCCGTTGAATTACTAACAGCTCATGCACCTGTATCTTTAATTTCAAATGAAGTAACGCAAGAAATTGTTTCACTTTCAGATTCAATAACTGGATCAATTTGTACATATAAAAACCATTAAATGTAGCAGAAGAACTAAATAAAAGTATCAAATAAATATATGCAACAATGAAGTCTATTAGGTTTGAGATACTGTCATCAAAAATTCAAAAAGAAATGTCTCTTTTTTGAAAATGGAGGGAGATGTGGTGACTCCCTGAAAAGAACAAATTCTTATTTCATGACGATTATATCTACTAGTAAAGAGTCCAAACATACATTTTCTTCGGCAGGACAATTTGTAACAAAAATAGTAGCCGTTTCAACGGATTATTGGATGAGCTGCGTTTTTATAAGCTTATTTACAGAAACACAAGAAATGAAGAAGTGCTTTTTTTTTAAAGAATTTCATTTAGTACTATTTTTATTTGTTTTTTATGATAAAGTAATTTTTTATTTGTTTTATTAAAATAATATTAAATCAAATTTTTAATTATATTCTAAGTTTTATTATGCAATTTCAACTATGGTAATATGTTAGTATTTTTAATAAATACCCAATCCTATTCCCGGTATTTGGATAATGTAATCCTGGGATTGAAATATGACATGAGATTTGAAACCCTAGCAAAAATAATACATCTCAGTATAAGACCACATTATCTCAATCTGAAGAACGATATATTATTTCTCGCGAGCATTTGTTAATGTATTTCAAAATTGAGCTTTATTTCGAAGAATAAAACACATTTTGCGAAAGAATCCGTTCTAAATGTTAACACATTTTCTAGTTACCTCTGAAATTGTTATAAAGTAATTTCTCCCGCATTCTGAAATTAGACAAACTGAGCCTTTTTGCTACGTCTGAAGTTTCGCTGAGTCGGTTTTAAATGAATAAATGATGTTAAAAAAGATGATTGTTAACACAAGTTATACTTGTAATACCATTTTTTTTCTAAACTGAATAATCCACTGCAGGATTATTTCATTTGGCAATTTGAATTTTAGAGCATAAAGTTGATATTTACGAAATATATATTTTTTCCCTCAAAACTAGAGAGTTACAAATATATGAGTGCATGGAAGAACATCAAAAATACAAATACTAATGGAAATTTCTCTAACTTGTAATTTTTGCTTTAATCGTACAAATTCTATTAAGTATAACGTAATACCGTATTTTCTCGAATCTAAGCCGCACTTTTTTTTTTCAAAAAGGCTATTGAAAATCCGGTGCTACTAAAAATCGTAGGTACAAAAAAATTATTTAATGGAGCAATTTGATGAATTACAGATTCCTATTTGCATTTATTTGCTTATAATACTGGTAAAATAACTAATTATTTACCTGTCATTAATTCTTATTTTAAAAAGATTTTAATTTTGTAAAAGTGGATATCAATAAACCACTTAGCGCTATTTTTTAATTTTCAGAAAAACTTTTAGAGAATTATTGGTACGGCTTAGAATAATCGATCGCGTCTTAGATTCGAGTAAATACCGCATTTCATTTCTAGGTTTTAGAAATTTTAAAACAATGTTAATATATTTTTAAATATCATAGAAATCAAGCAATAAACAATTGTTAGTTAATTTGTAAGCTACTTACATAGCCTAAAAATATTGAAGAATCTCCTTAAAGAGAGAGAATTCTGATGATATAACTATCAGAATTCTTTAAATTGTAAAAGTGTTTTCATAAGTTCATAAAAATCTCGTTCTGCCTTTTCATGCAAAAATCCTAAAAAATTTCTAAATTGTGTGTATAAATCCTACAAAATCACCAAACGAGTCAATTTTTTAATTTTCAGAACAAATAAATATTTTTTCTAATTTATTATAAATAAAATCAGATAAATTTCTAAATATGACGTTACCCCTTATTCAAGATTTACATAAGAGGGATCCCCAAGTTTGTAAGAGGTTATTCTTATAATTTACTCATTATATTGTGTATAATGAATCACGAAGAAAAAGATATAACAGAACTTTATTTTAATTTCCTAGTCAAGCATAACAGCAAAACCAATGTCACAAATCTTGGCATTCAGTTAAAATAATTAAACATTAATATAATTAGTGAGTAAACAAATTTTTCAACAAAACTCGTATACTATTGAGTAAAATATTCAATAACACAAAAATGAATCAAAATTAATTACAAAAAATTATTCATATATTCCCTCAGATAACATTGATTTGTCAGTACAACTTTTGTCTTTATCCGTAATATTCTGTTAAGTACTAGAGGCAGGTCAATTTTTTTATATATACAAATAAAAGAGATTTGAAAAACTAAATATGCCTATAACAATTTAACCGTTGAAAAACTATATCAAAATTTCACAAGCAAATAAGTTTTATTTGGCATTAAAAAGAAAATGATTTTTTAAATAATGACTTAAAGAAAAAGGTTTCTTGGAAATTTCACAAGCAAAAGGTTTTTCTATTGTATGAACACGCAAATGTCTTTTAAGAGTATCACTATTTGAGAAGGACTTATTGCAAATTTCACAAGAAAACAGTTTTTCTTCTGTATGAATACGCAAGTGCTTTCTTAAATTTGAACAAACAGAGAAAGTCTTGGTGCAAATTTCACAACCAAAAGGCTTCCTTTTGTACGAACACGCGAATGAGTTTTTAAAGAAGATTTCTGTGAGAAAGCTTTCTTGCAATTTTCACAAGCAAAAGGCTTTTCTTTTGTATGAATGCGCAAATGTCTCTTTAAATCACCATTTAGGGAAAACAACTTATTACAAATTCCAAAAATGTGTGTAAGCGCAAATGAGCTTACGAATTACCACTATTTGAGAAACACTTTTTGCAAATTTGGCAAGTATAAAGGTTTTCCTTCCTGTAAGTATTCAGATGAGCATTTAAATAGCCAAGACTAGAATAGGACTTACTGCATTCAAAGCACGCATAAGGTTTTTCATTAGTATGAGTGCGTAAATGTCGTTTCAATACAGACAAATATTTTAATAATGCTTTACAAATATCACAACAATATGACTTTTCCTCAGAAGGAATGCATTCATGTCGTCTCAGTGAATGTATCGAATTAAAGATTTCTTTGCATACTTTGCAAATGGGGACATTTTCTTCAAAATGAAACTTTAAATGCATATTTAAATTTTTTCGCTAAGAATGTCTTGAAATAAAATTGACATTTTTGCTCCTCAGAACCATGTACAGACAACACCAATTCTTTTTTCTTCAAAAATGTCGTGTTATATTCTTTGATAAGAGGCTCCTGTACCATACGTCTCTTGTTTAAATTGCATTCTACAAATATTGCAGGTATGTAACTTACTAATAGTATGCATTTCAGATGCTCATGCAATTGATCTCTTACATAAGCAGTTACTGGTTTCTTAATAGGAGGTTTAAATAATTTTGCCTTGCTGATTACATGTGCAAGTTTTAAAACTCCAGTTGAATACCAAAGTCCCTCAAATCAAAGTAGAAGTTGTCATCACTTGTTTGGTTTACCGAATGATGCAATGGTAAGGAAATAGCTGCGATATTAGCTAATATAAAACATTCTAACGGATTATATCCAGAAAATGTTTTCCAAGTTGCACTTTTACTTTAAAAATACTTTACTTGTATCAGATTTCTTGCAATATTCATTCTGAACTGAATATTATGTGGAAAATAAAACTACGATCTTATTTACGTAAAGTATGACGAATTCCTAATTCCAATTGATCCAGTTTCAATAACCACATTTATTTTCTCCACTTAAAATAGAACAGTATTCATATCACGTGATCGGCCCCTGAAGTACACCACAAATCCGTTCATCCACATAACAGCGAGAAAATAACATTGATGCCTAACAAGGGAAGGGTTCAACTATGGCAATTCATTTTGGGACGAGACTTTGTGTAATTGTAGTACTCCTTTAGGGTGTTCAACCCTCAATGTATTAGCACCGAATGGCCAATCAATTCGGTGAATATAGCCTTTGAAATGCATGCTTGTCGTATATACAATTACATGTTCATTAACGTTAGAGCCGCAGTAGCATGGATGATAGCGTACATGTTTACTAAAAGTCCTACCAAAGTTCGAGTCATAAAATCAATTTTTATTTTTATTTTTTCAATTCATTTAATTATTTCTACAATTAAATAAATTTATTTAAAAACGACTTATTTTTTTCTAATATTTGAATAATTAAATTAGTAATATATAATATAAGATACATATTGGTATTATATTAATAATAAAATAATTAAATTAGTAATATATAATACAAAAAAAATATATTATTTTATTATAACAATTATAAAATAATTTTTTATATAAATAATTGTAAAAATATATTTGATATATTATTATAATATTTATTTATAAAAATTACGTGCCACAGTATTTGTCCGTGATGAAGTCTGAAACTACTCGACCAATCTTTACATAATTTTATATATTGTGCGTCATTTCATCCAACTTAAAACATAGGATAGTTGCTATCTCAATAAATGACGTCTTTTTTTTATTGCTGCAAATATGAAGAGTCCGGCAAAATGTTGCAATGCGCGTATTTCTGCGGAAGCGAATTTTGTAGACCAAGTTGCACAAAAAGTGAATGCTAGACGTATTTCAGTGTAATGGATTCCGAATCTCGAATTGGTTTTTAATAATACCCGTAACTCTCTCTCTTGACCGGATAATGATGGACGATCGTAATTTAGATACACCGTGGCCAAGGACATACATTAAAAGTTTAGGAGAGCGTAAACTTATTCTCTGGGTGCATTTCGAGATGGACAATCCGAATCCTATATCCTTTTCGAGAAAGTGCTGTAACTTTGCCTGATAATCCAGGGCGACCATTATTACGTAGACCGTGTCAGAAGCTTACTCTAAAAGTCTTGGAGCTTCATAAGTGTTTTTCTGGTGTATTTTGGGATGATTAATGATAATGTGAAGTTTAGAAATTCCTGTACTTTTGCCGAATAATGCCAAATGACTCTAATGTCTCTTTCTTGAAGCAGGCTCAGAGCCAATGAAAATATCCCCCGGATGCGTTTACGGACACAAAACAAGCATCTGAAATCAGATTTCATAAACGCGCAAATTTGCTGGGTTTTGCTAGAATTAGGTGAAATTGCTTCAAGTTCGAGTCCCGGGCACTGATTTTCATTCACTCTAGAGACTGAACTTCACGCGTTGGGGCACCGAAAGTCAGTCGCGTGTGCTTTTCGGGGTGGAGAATGAGAATCTGAAATTGGATTTTAAGAGCTCCGGTAAGTTTTCGGATAATGTTGGATGACTGCAATATAAGTGGACAGTGTTACCGAATTAACTTGCAGACTCAGAGACGCCAAACTCATATCACTTAAGTATTTCCAGAACTGAATATCTGAATATTCAATCTAATTTGAGAAATTCCAGTAACTATGCCAAGTAATTCCAGACGACATTAGTTTGCGCGAACTACGGTAGAGTATTTCCTTAAAATTCTTAAGGGTGGAAAAAATGCTTTCCTGGTGTTCTTCTTGTTGGTAAAGAAGACTTTGAAATTTGTTTTAGAAACACCCGAATTTTTGCAAGATAAAGCTGGATGACTGTAATGCTTCCTTTCCTTTTAGGTTCTGAACTTTCAGGAGTAAAATCGCCGAATTGAGCACCGGGTGCATGAGGTGGGGAACGAGAATCTGGGCTCGGATTTCAGAAACTTTCGTAACTATGTTGGATATTACTAGAATGGTGTCGAATGGCTTTCTGATCGAATCTTGCGTCCGGATTTTCATTCATTATAGCTACAGTACTTGCAGGCGTAGCCTCGAAAAAATACGATCTTAACAAAAAATTGCTCTAGTAGTTACATCTTCAGGTATTGTTGTCACTTCGTTAGATGGTGGACAAACTGCACATTCTGCTTTCAGGTTGATATTACACATTCATACGCGGCCAGACGCGATTTGTAACATTAAAAAAAGCGGAAGGGCTACGGTATTTTCCATAAGTTTATCCATAATCAGGGATAAATGTACCATGCTGCACAAACATTCAAACATTAACTGAAAATATTACATACAACTTTACAAGATTTAAACGGCAAAGAAAAATATTCGTGTGCTATCCTAATACTGTCTGGAAATTTCCGACTGTCACTGACAGTCATTCTTCGCTCTACTTTTGCTCACGAAATAACCGCACGTTTAAAATAATCTTTCTTATGGCGAAACTTTGAAACAATTTGATTGACCGTAAACATGCCAGTAAAATTGTAAGAAACGTTTAAGTAGAACTGCATCCTAATACCTAAGGTATCAATTTGTCAAAACAATTTCTGTACTGTTGTTCAGACAAAAAATTAACTGATTGAGAGTGTCTTCTTCGATATATTTTATAATTATCTAGATAATGATTGGCTTTATATAGGCCTGTTACTTAATCGGAAAAAAATCTTGATATTGACGAAAATAGACTTCCAGACATAGAGTTTTTGCCTGGAGATCCAATATCTTTTTAATCAATCGACACTATTGTTGATGAAAACAAAATATTAAATTTTCCAACTGAGTTATTGAATTATCTGGATATATGAGGAATGCCAAAACACAATCTTCAGCTGAAGATTGGTTCACTGGTCATTCTGCTGCATAACTTAAAACCACCGAGATTATGCAACGGTATACCTTTAGTCATCAAAAGAATTACCAGGAAACTCCTTCAAGCAAACCGTAAAATTTAAAAAAGAAATCGCCCAGCTGCCACATATTTCACTAAAATCATCAGAATCTCCATAACCATTCAAAACGTTTCAATTCCCGATTCGTTTGGTTTTCGCGATGAACATAAATATGCCGAACAATGTCCATTTGATGCTTGGACTTAGGAAATCCATGTTTCTCAAATGAACAAGTCCATACTGCATGACCACATGTGGGGAAACTGTCGAATCTATTTCAATTAGCAGAAGATGGGTTTCCAAAAAATATTGCTCACCGATTAGCTATTCCTTATATTAAACGTATTTATTGTTGTAATTTAAAATGGTAAATATAATATTAAAAATTTATAAAAATCAATGTGTTAGTCACCATTTTATAAAATTAAATCTTCATATACTGTTACTTAACAACTTCATAAAGTATTGCATATATTATACTATAATCATACAGGAGATAAATAAAGTGCGGTATTAAAAGAATTATGTTGTTTTATGCCTAATTTCGAATCTTCAAAATTGTAAACGAAGATTAATTTGACTGCATCGAAGGACTTGGAAAAATATTAAATCAACATATTACAACAAAGCAAAGATAAAGTGTGGCCGGGTGTGCTAGTATTATAGTATGATGTATAATATTTTGTTTGGTAAAAATTGTATTTTATATTATAAATATATATATAACTAATATATATTTATAACTAATTTTAATATAAAATATCTTTTAATATTTATTACATTTTATAATTAAATTTATTATATATATTAGAATTACTTCGATAAAAATATTTATTATAATATAATTTTTTATAATAAATATTTATTATAAAAAATTATATTCATAAAAGATAATATAAATATTTATAAAATTATATTATTATTTTACCTTTTAAAATACAAAATAGTTATCTAAAATAACATTTAATATTTAATAAGTTGTTTTTAAATACAGTTATTTAATTATAAAAATAATTGTATAAAATTGAAAAATAAAAAAAAAAACTGGATTTTTGACTCAAACCTTGACCGACCGCGAAGTAAGCAGGTACGCTATTATCCATGCTTCTGCAGCTTTAACGGTAATGAACATTTAATTGTATATAAGGTAAGTATGAAATATACGGAGGCTATTTTCTCCGAATTGACTGACTATTCTGTGCTAAAACTTTGAGGGGTGAACACCCTGAAGAAGAACTACTATTACACAAAGTCTGGTATCCGAATTAGTTTCCTTATTCGTGTCCTCCCCTTCTAAGTTAAGCAGTATTCACCTTTACATATTTTGGGCAATCGAAGAACGCTCGGTACCGTGGCTCTTCTAAGAACTTGGTACCTCTTAATTCGTAACAGCTACTAGTTGCTTATATGACTGCTGGGAAAATTTTCCGAACAGAGAAAAAACGGATTAATTTCTTTTTATCACTTAGGAAGGACAGAAAAGGAATGCAAATTTTGTCACTATTGTTTGAAATTCGTGTAAACGGAAAAAACACTAATCTTACATTCATTTAAGCGAAATACTCGTTTTAAATTGCTACATCTGGTTAGCATTTGGCGCTTGATTTTTATTGCTCTGCTCTTCGTATATACCAGAATATGCTCTATGCTTACAATTCGACATTAAAAATGTATCCTAATATATGGTGTTGAATGAGTGAGGAAGTGAGTATTAACGTTCCGCAATTCAGCTACTAGAAATCTCTTCGCGAAGCATCTCTTACTTAAAACCGTGGTCGACGATGACGACACCTAAGCTGGTATCTCCCTTTGCTAACTTCTGCAGCACACTAACGGAAGGATATTTGAGAGATTCCTCATATTTAACGGGCATCAAACCCCTCGTCATGGCGGAATGGTTATAGGAATGATTCCGCTCCAGGATAAGTTACCAAGATTCGTAAGATACTAGAGGCGGAAATTATTTCGTAAACACTGAATCAAACATCTCTCATTCTTCAAATGGTGGAAATTAAACTAAAAATAGACACAAAAGAAAACCAATTCCTCCCCCCGTAAAAAAATTAAACTATTTTTAATCACTTTTCGGCGCCTGATTTGGAGAATTTTAAAATGACTTACAAGGACACGTCTCAACGGAGAAAAGGAAATTCAATAAATATGAAAATTTGTAAGAATATCGTAAATCTAATTCTGAAAATATGAAATATAATTCAAAATAAAATGTAAGAAAAATTTGGGTCTTTTTCATTTGGAGATATTCCTCCTGACAAGTATACATGAGCAATTACTTCAAGACGTTATTCCAAAATATCTTGTTCACATTTTTCTATATATCCTTGAAATTTTCTTGATGTTCCTCTAGAAAAACTAAATTCATTGGCCTCTGCCACAGAGCTGGTAACTCTCCCGATCAAGATTTGAGATAACCATACAGATAACCATAAAACGAAAAATGTATATACTAACACTATGTTGAAATCCATTTTTTGCTTCATTCATGGTACCAGGCGATCTTTTTAATAATCGTAATCGGAAATTTAATACGACTAATTTATGTAAAAACACAATAGAAATTTTGATTTCGTGTAATAATATTATTTATCCAATGAAAAGTTTTCCAGGAAAATATAACTTGTAAAGATGAAAAAATAACTTAACTAGTAACATCTAAATCTTAAAGAAACTTACCAAAACGCGAATACATTCATAAGTGAGTTCTCCGCGTTAAATGTAACCTGCAACATTGCTAATATTTTTGTAAAAATAGTTCCTTCACCTAACTACGCAATCCTTGGCACTTTAACAAATAATACTAAAAGGAGAAAATGTGTAATATGCGCGAAATAATTTTAATATTATTTAAAAACAATAGTATTTTATAATATTAGTTATTATAAAAAATCCCACCTACAATTCGTTCTGCATGCAGACAGTAGGATTGATTGCAAATTTTCTAGATTTCAAAATGCACTAAGATTAAAAAATATGCAATAATTCAGCTTATCTCAAAAAATTAACAAATTTAAATTTCTTCACTTTCCGAATTGAAACATATTTTCGTAGTTGTTCTAAACAAATGAAAATATAATCTATTTTATACTTATAGACTACAATATTTTATATTACATTATTTAAAAAATTATTAAAATTTTTTAAAAGAACTTAAATTTAAATTTTAAAATATTTATTTTTTTATGTAATCACAATTTACTAAACTAATATAGTCTACATGTTTCATAAAAATACAAGAAAAACACGAAATAAGTATAATGGACCATAAAATACAAATAGCTTATAATTAATTTTATTTTCTAGTCAAACATATAAACAACAATTATCTTCACAAATTGCAAGAGTCAATAAAAAAAATAAAAAATTAATAAAAGCATTCCAAAGATTACAAATGAAACTAGCACAAATTCCTTCGATTAATACGCAATAAAACATTCAAAATAAAAAAGAAGCAATTCTTATCAAACATTAAAAATTATTTCATTTCACTAAATTAAAATTCGGAATTTCTTATTTCTTAAGTACAACTGTTTATAAGCAAAATCTCAGCTTAAACTTCAGGTGAAAATGTTCGCACTGCATTTTGCTCTAAAACGACTATATTTGTCTTTGAATTTAGTAATCCAGTGGAAAAACTTTTGTTTAAAATTTCAATTACAAACGGAATTTATTTAACATGAATGGACAAATGTCTTTTTAAACTGGAAGAATGTGCAAAAGAATGTGCATTCTAATCCTGTTTTTCTATGTTTTCGAATTATTAACTAAAACAAAAGTCATTGAAATAAATTATTTATATCAAATTTATCGGTATATTGTTCGAAGGTGGTATGTGTATAACATTTTGAAAATACATAGTTTTTAAAATAATATAATTGTATATAAATTATGATGTATAGTTATTTTTTTAAAATATTTGCTTACTCTACATTTTTTCCCTAAATAATGTATGATGCAACATTATTTACATTTTCCCCTTTTTTTTCGTGTTAAAAACTACTATTTCAAATTTAAAAAACTTAATTTCTTACACATAATTAAAATTTTAAATACAGAACGTTTAAATAAAATGAATGTGTATATAAAATGATTTGTATCCAATACTTCTAAATCAACCAACATAAAAATTTGTCTACTTTCAGAGCCTTCAGAAATATTATTTTAGTTTCGATAATTAGATCTGCAATACAATATCTGAATTCATCCAACACATTCGGTGGGCCGATGGAAACCAGCATGGGGACGGCAAATCACTATAGAATATGGGTTTTCTATCCATGTTTAGGGGAAGATAATCGCGATAATAATACCCGTCGGGAGGACGATGAGCCAGATGATAAGAGTGGCCAAACAAATGCGGAAACTTGGAGTACCGTGGCAGGGATGAAGAATCCGACATATTTGGGATTGAAAGCTTTTCATAAGCCGTGGAAAAAACTAACTTCTCTTTAAATAAAAATCGTGGAATAATCCATAAAAAATCAGAATAAACACAATCAATACCTTAAACAAAATTAAAATATTTTTTAAAGTTTCTGTGTTGATGAGATGGATAAACTTGAAATTATTTTTAAGTTACATCTCTCAAACAAACTCTGTCAAGATATTTAGTAAATTAAGTCTAATTAAGAAGCATTTGTGTCTTTTATTAAGAAATCTTTCTTTCAGATCTGAACAAAAACATTAAAAACCTTCCATATATTTTATTCATATTCCTCTGTATACCCTTGATCTTTCGTTTAATGTTCCTGACACCCTCGGAGACGTTGTTCCTCAAAAAATCTCACGTGGTTGGCATGAGTCACAGAACTTATAAAGCTTCCGGTTGAAATCTCATTGATTACTAACTGCAAGATTATTTATTATAGTGTTCTGATATATATTGTACGCAGAACCATAATTTATTGCATCCAATTTTAACTTTTGGGTGATGAAGTAGAAGACGCCAGAATAAAATGACTTTTTTGACTAGTAAGCCCGAGATTACCTTGGGCGCGGCATTAGTGCTCAAATGTGCCAAACCCGAGTGATCCAGGGCTATCGGTGACGCACCCTGTTATTGAAAACCATTATCAAGTGATGAGGACGATACAAGAGATGACACCCCTTTTCCTAAATTCCACACCCTACTAACGGGCGGATGTTCGAGCCTTGATATATTTAACTTAAGTCAGGCCCCTCTACATCGTGGGTCTTCAGCGATACTAGACTCGAACTTAGACACACAAGCCTTGAGTTCATGACCTAAAGCAATTTGGAATTCGTAATAAACATCTGGCGATTGATTTCTATTGCACTGGTACTTTGGGAACTTATTGTGCGTACAATGTGACATAAAATAGTTTATAAATAATAAAACATAGTTTTATCATTGAATAGCTTATAAAGTATTTATGCATATTTAGAAATCAGTTCTTTGCATTCATCATGCACTTGTGCTTAATGCGTATTCCTCAACAATTATCTCCTAAAAACGGAAATTACAGCTCCAGGAAATTACATAAGTTACACCCTGATTTCAATTTTGAGGATAAGACATGCAATATCGATATCATCAATGTCAAAAAAATCATCACTTTAATATTAGCTCAAATCAATAGTATGGCGCGCGTAAAAGTTTCTTCGTTTTTTTTCGGGGGGGGGGATACACTGTTTATGAACTAATTTTTATATGTTTATTCCAAGGAATATAACTATTTTGGTACAATAACACTTTATATTGCAAACATTTTCTTTCTATAAATTAGTATTTACATACTACGCATTTTTATGCTTTATAAAATTTGGCAAAAGACTTTAATTGAAATATATATATCACGCTGAGACGTGTTGAAATTAATCAGAAAATGTATGGATACTTGTATTATGTTTCTTAATATAACAATCTCATATTCGAATTTCTGAAAAAAATTTTCAAAAGGTTTATTAATTTTTGCACACTTTAAACATCTACAAGGACGGCATAACTAATAACACAAAATTCCATGTCTTGTCAGTAACTGTTAAAATCTAGCTTCATAAAATAAATAGAATCCATGAAATTTTTCATTTTTCGATTAGAATGAATTGAGCAGAAGTAAGGCGAAAAATTTTTACTTTCAACAAATGGTCGGGAATGGATACATCTTCTTCTCTATATTTTGAAATTAAACTACAAGACTTAGCTATCTTAAAAACAAAGAAATTGGTACAAATGCTTTTAGTAAGTATATGCCTCAGACGAAGAGTAAAGGAATTTTTCTTAAGATTAAACTTTAATTTGAAAATGTATTTATGAGTGAAGGTGAAATTACATGCGCAAATCGTATTAGAAACTGTTTTCTCCTGTCATTGATAACAAATCCGAGGGCAAAAATATGATACAATGTCGATTCGTTATATCCTTACTAATAAATAAAATATTCTTCCAAATCTATATGGAACGTTGATGTTGAATCAAAAGAAGTACATATACATGCATATT